>CAVNYN010248727.1:0-14412 GCA_963692815.1 Nyctanthes arbor-tristis
ATAAATAATAATTATTAATAATACTACCGTTCCAAAAAGATGTTCCATATTTATTTTTTTGTCCGTCCCAAAATATGGTCCACTTTCCTTTTTAAAAAATAGTTATGTTAAAATATACTTTTTCAATACTATTAAATGAACTTTTCTTTAATGTGTATGCTTATAAAAAAATAGAATTATTAAAGTAAAATAATTAATAAATCAAAAGGTATAATAGATAAATTATGTTAAAATGTACTTTTTCAATACTATTAAATGAATTTTTCTTAATCTATGTGAAAAAGGGAATAAGACCATCTTTTTTGAACGGAGGTAGTAATAAATAAGTGAAAATGTACAAGTTACATTGCATTTGATTTATAACAAATTAAATGAAAGCATTTGCTCATGGGCACGCTTAATAATGATTTAACGTTTTATTTCTACAAGATGGGTAGAGATTTTCATATCCATTACCTCTCAAGCTTGTCATCATAATATCAGGTTGGAAAAACTACTTCCAATATATTTTTTGTTGTTTATTATTGCTCTTATTTAGAATTAGTAAAACCTTTATCGATCGATTTTGATGAAATTGTGATTGTAATTATCATTGTCATCTATTAGGCATAAATTAGGCGTGGCCCAGAATCCACATGACAGAAGGTCCAATTATTTTCCCTTTTGCACTCATTGAAGTCTGGCTTGTGCTCCAAACGTTCCCTTTGCTTCGTTTGTGGTATCCAAATTATTATTGTTGATGCCAAATTTAGCTTTCGACTCAACAAATAAGATTTATATTCGCAGAAAGTTTGTATTCAAGTCGATATGAACAATCAGTGTAGAAAAGGCAAAGAATGTTTTTAACCTTTGTAATAAATGGAAGACTATAAATGTGTAAAGACAAGAAGAATGATGTTTGGGTGTCGAACATTTTCTCTCTTCTGTTTGCCTCTATTTATAATATAAATTTACTTGTTTGCATAGAATAATGATTGCATGTATTTAATGTCGTACTTACTAAGATGACATAAGTGTCAAATCAGTAGGGGTTAATCCTTCACTTTTTTGACTAATTGTTGTTTAAGCCATGTGTGGGGCAGGTAACCACCGTCTTGCATTTAATGCTGGCATCCCATCAGCCGTATTTGGTAAGATTTCCCACGTGGGTTTCCATACTGCTATCCAGTGGGCTAGCTCGTTAGGTCGTGGCGCTACGTCGGGGCGTTACGAGCTTGTTGTCTTAGCGCCCAGAGCCCGGGACAGTAAGAGCGCTTGGAGAAGATGTTCGCCGTCAGGTCGCTGAATCAGATATCTAGATTTTCTGGTCATCAGGTCGGCAGGCCGTTGGGTTAGGTGAGGCGCTTAAGGCCTGTTTCCAAGACTCTATACCTATTGACCTTTGTTGACTTTTGACTCTCGTTGACTCTTGCGACCTAGTGGCTACAGAATGCCCCCTCAAGATCGCTGTTCCTTGAGCTTAAGGTTAGCGGCCTTGAAGGTTAATTGGCGATTCTCTTGTAACCTTTTGCCGCCTGAAATCTGACTCTTTGAATTTTAAAAAAGGAGTTGAGGCGACGCTCTTTGCCATGTGTCTGTCGTTTAGTGGAATGGCGTGTTCAGGGGTTTTAAAGGCAATAATCATTACTCTGCATGTTACCCTTTAAGTTCCCAAAATCCACGCGGCCGTTGCCCTTCTATCTTCTAATCAAACTCTATTTATACCCCTCTGTTCATTCCTTTCCCCATTCGCATTTTCTTCTGTTGCACCCAGCTTCCAACAATTTTCAGTTATCAATTTCTTCAGACTTCCTTGTGATTTCTTGATCCTTTCCCGGTGTTCCACCAAGCTTTCGAGAGAGTATCAGTGATCTGTAAAAATACTTTTTCCCTGATTTGTAAGGGACTTCGAGGAATGGAGGGTAGAGAGGGGTCTTTTCCGGTGAGTGATGTAGGTGAAGGCGTGGCAGCAGACGTAGAATGGTCCACGGATGAGGAGACGGCGGGGGTGACGCCAGATTCGGCGTTGGAGATCTAGTTTGACTGGACAGATGATGAGAGTGAGGATGATGAGGAGGTGAGTTCCAGTGGGAGGCCTCTGGCGGTGGTGACTCGTGATAAGGACCGGCCATCTGTGTGCAAACATATTCCTTCCAAAATCAAGAGAATGACCTATACGGAGCAAGGCAGGATTACCGCATTCCTGATCGCATCGCGCTTTGGGTCCTTTATGAAAGGGAGCAGGCACATTGCCCCCTAGGGGGTGCTTAGCAGTAAGCATCAGAATGTTCGAGGCTGGTTTCCGCATCCCACTTCCACGGCCTGTCACTGGGTTGTTGAGGTTCTGGCGGATTGCCTCCTCTCAAATTACTCCTGCGAGCTGGAGGATGATCATTGGAGTTCTCGCTTTGTGCAACACAAAGGATGGAGATATCCATGTCCGGAGGATTTCAACTCGTACGTGCTGAGGGCCTCACCCTCCGGGAGAAGGTGGTTCCACTTAGTTGGCCTTAAACCTCTGGGGAAATTTGGTGAGAGGATCATCCGAATCTAGCCCCAGCTGGAAAGAGAGCTGGTTTTGGGTAGGGGCGAGTGGAGAAGTCTGCCGAGTCCTGGCGATGATGACACAAGCATTACCACGAGCTACATAGAACCCAGCAAGCATATTTTCAATAGAACTTCTTCCGCGGGCTGACAGATTGACACTTTAACTGTGTGTTTTCTTTCTTCTTAGGTATCGAGCGAGGTCGAGCACTATCTGTATTATTTCAGGAGCAAGCTGAGGTTGTAGCCTAAATACCGGAGCATCATCGTCACGTCACGGATCTGATGGACGAGGACTTTCTGATATGCACCGGCCCGTCTATTCCCAGGTCTGAGCACATATCCAGGAATCCGAGTAACTATAAGCCCTTCTTTTGTGCCTGGATGCCCTACATTTTAGATATTCCTCAGTGTCCTGACACCTGTTTCTTTTCAGGGAAAAAGTATCTTTCCAAGGGCCAAAAGCGAGCTATTCGAGAGGCCGAGAGGAAGAGTTGCGTGGGAGAAGATGGAAGCAGCACGTGACAAAGCCGAAAAAATGAGGACCGACGAACAGCTCAACGAGGCTTTGAGGATGCAGGAGGAGAAAAAGAAAATGAGGCAAGACAAGGCCGCTGGGAAGAGGCTTATGATAGCTGATGAGGTGGCCGCCTCTGAACAACCCAGGAAAAGGCAGTTGGCCATCCGGAAGCCCATGGCCAGTCCTCCACCCGCCCTTCCTGCCGCTCCTGCTCCCATCGCTCCTCACGAGGAGTGACCTCCTAAAGGATCCGTCGAAATTTTGGATGAAGATCTTTATCTCTCAGTGGACTAAGGTAGGCGGACAGAGATAGAGAGATTTATCGGCAAAAAGCCGAAGGAGATCGGAAGAGCGTCAACTTGGCCAGGAAGCCCTTCTCCGTACAGATGCCATGAGTAGAGTGGCACGGGGCTGGTCCAGGAAGTGGGAAGGCTTTGCGGCCAGCTCAACGATGGCTGAACTTCTGCAGGTGAGCGCGGTGATGCGAGCCCAGTTGGCCATATTGGATGAGCATGCCATGGCTTGTATGGGGCGTTTCCTTGGGGAAAACAGGAGGCCCTCTAGCCAGCGGCTGAGGCCGGTAAGGCCAAGGAGGAGGCAGAGTTGGCTCTTAGGGAGAAGAACCAGGAACTGCATGTGGCCAGGGGGAGTCGGCTAATATACGGACTGAACTCGAAGCCTAGAAGAAGAAGTACAAGGATCTAGCGACCCAACTAGTGACAAAGAGTTCAAGCCATGAGCAGGGCTTGAGGTAGGCTGAGAGAAGAGCTGCTGCTAGTGAACTTGTTGGATACCAGGAGGCAGTTGCTAAATACAAGGCCTCTGAGCTCTTCCGATCTCTGAAGCCGGCCTTTACTATGAGACGGCAAGAGAGATCCTGGGTGAGGTTATGAGGAAGCGTCCCGAATGTGACCTAACCTTCCTCAAGGAGTAGGTCGCCAGATTGAAAGAGGAGTGTGGCAATGTGAGCTCTGATGATGAAGATGAGAGGTCGAAATCATATCAGAGGCTTCTACCCCTACCGAGCTACAAGACCCTACAAGAGGAGCCATGGAGGTCCCTAGTACTGAGAGGGAGTGCATTGAAGATGTGACTTCTACCGTAGGGTTGAGCCAGTTGTTCCGACTGGAGGGAACTGGACTCTTCCTCCGAAGGTCAAGCATAGGAGTTTTTGTACCCTAGCTTCTTTTCCTTTTTTGAAATCTTTGACAATTGTAATGAAAATTTCTTCAAGAGTTAGCTCGCTTTATATATTTTCAAGTAACGTACCATACGTCATTCTTACTGAATGGAGAACTCGTCTCTACTTATGCTTGTTTATTTTGGAATTCAAACATATCTTGTATCAAGTGTTAGGACGCTTTTCCAAGAAACTTGTCCTGGTCTCGGGTCTCTCCCCCGTTATCATAGTAGACCGAGGATTCCCCTTAATGTGTTCCACCGGATAGACGGCTCACTTTGATCCTTCGAGCTCGAAGCCTTGGCAACTTTCCTCCCGAAGGTTGGATCGCTAAGTAGGAAGCTTGTATGAACCTTGGTCGTGAATTACCTTATTGAGTGCAGACTAAAACCTTGTTCTAGCCGCTGAGCGTGAATTCCTAGACTTGAGCGCACACTAAAAGAGATCGTTCTAGTCGTGGTCAAGTGTTAGCTCGCTAGTTAGAAGCTCATCCTAACTTAGATCTCAGACCTGTAAACTTGAGCGTGGACTAAAAGCTTATTTTAGTCTTTGAGGGTGAACTCCTCGACTTCAGTATAGACTAAAAGCTTGTTTCAGTCATGGTCAAGTGTTAGGTCGGCGGTTAGAAGCTTGTTCTAAATTACATCACTTACCTGTACAGTTGAGCGTGGACTAAAAGCTTGTTTTAGTCGTTGAGCGCTAGTTCCTCGACTTGAGCGTAGACTAAAAGCTTGTTTTAGCTATGGTCAAGTGTTAGGTCGCTAGTTAGAAGCTTGTGCTAACTTAGATCGCAGACCTATATATTTGATAGTAGACTAAAAGGTTGTTTTAGTCATTGAGCGCGAATTCCTCTACATGAGCACAGACTAAAAGTTTGTTTTAGTCATGGTCAAGTGTTAGGTCACTAGTTAGAAGCTTATTCAAACTTAGATTTCAGACCTGTATACTTGAGCGAGGACTAAAAGCTTGATTTAGTCGTTGAGCGCGAATTCCTCGACTCAAGCGCAGACTAAAAGCTTGTTTTAGTTATGGTCAAGTGTTAGGTCGCTAGTTAGAAGCTTGTTCTAACTTAGATCGCAGACATGTCTACTTGAGAGCGGACTAAAAGCTTGTTTTAGTCGTTGAGAGCGAATTCCTCGACTTGAGAGCAGACTAAAAGCTTGTTTTAGTCATGGTCAAGTGTTAGGTCTCTAGTTAGAAGCTGGTTCTAACATAGATCGTAGACCTATATACTTGAGAGCGGACTAAAAGCTTGTTTTAGTTGTTGAGCGCGAATTCCTGGACTTGAGCACAGATTAAAAGTTTGTTTTAGTCATGGTCAAGTGTTAAGTCGCTAGTTAGAAGCTTGTTCTAATTTAGATCGCAGATATGTATACTTGAGAGCGGACGAAAAGCTTGTTTTAGTCATTAAGCGCGAATTGCTCGACTTGAGCGCAGACTGAAAGGTTGTTTTAGTCATGGGCAGGTATTATATCGGTAGTTAGAAGCTTGTTCAAATTTAGATCGCAGACCTGTATACTTGAGCGTGGACTAAAGGCTTGCTCTAGTCGTTGAGCGTGAGTTCCTCGACTTGAGCGCGGAGTAAAAGATTGCTTTAGTTATGGTCAAGTCTTAGGTCGCTAGTTGGAAGCTTGTTTTAACTTAGATCGCCAACCTATATACTTGAGAGCGGACTAAAAGCTTGTTTTAGTCGTTGAGCGCGAATTCTTCGACTTGAACGCAGACTAATAGCTTGTTTCAGTCATGGTCAAGTGTTAGGTCGGTAGTTAGAAGCTTGTTCTAACTTAGATCGTAGACCTTTATACTTGAGCGTGGACTAAAGGCTTGTTTTAGTCATTAAGCACGAGTTCCTCGATTGAGCACAGGCTAAAAGCTTGTTTTAGTTATGGTCAAGTGTTAGGTCACTAGTTAGAAGGTTGTTCGAACTTGGACCACGGACCTATATACTTGAGAGTATACTAAAAGCTTGTTTTAGTCGTTGAGCACAAATTCCTTGACTTGAGCGCAGACTAAAAGCTTGTTTTAGTCATTGTCAAGTGTTAGCTCACTAGTTAGAAGCTTGTTCTAGCATAGATCGCATACCTATATACTTGAGCGCGGACTAAAAGCTTGTTTTAGTCGTTGAACGTGAATTCCTCAACTTGACCGGAGACTAAAAGCTTGTTTTAGTCGTGGTCAAGTGTTAGATCACTAGTTTGAAGCTTATTCTAACTTAGATCACATACCTGTATACTTGAGTGCGGACTAAAAGCTTGTTTTAGTCATTGAGGGCGAATTCCTCGACTCCAGTACAGACTAAAAGCTTGTTTCAGTCATGGTCAAGTGCTAGGTCGGTAGTTAGAAGCTTGTTCTAACTTAGATCGCAGACATGTATGCTTAAGCGTGGCCTAAAAGCTTGTTTTCGCCATTGAGGAATAATTCCTCGACTTGATTGCAGACTAAAAGCTTGTTTTAGTCATAGTCAAGTGTTAGCTCTACAGTTAGAAACTTGTTCTAACATAAATCGCAGACTTTCATACTTGAGCGTGGACTAAAGGCTTGTTTTAGTCGTTGAGCGCGAGTTCCTCGATTGAGCACAGGCTAACAGCTTGTTTTAGTTATGGTCAAGTGTTAGGTCGCTAGTTAGAAGATTGTTCGAACTTGGACCACGGACCCATATGCTTGAGAGCGGACTAAAAGCTTGTTTTAGCCGTTGAGCACAAATTCCTTGACTTGAGCGCAGACTAAAAGCTTGTTTTAGTCATTGTCAAGTGTTAGCTCGCTAGTTAGAAGCTTGTTCTAGCATAGATCGCAGACCTGTATACTTAAGCGCGGACTAAAAGCTTGTTTTAGTCGTTGAGCGTGAATTCCTTGACTTGACCGGAGACTAAAAGCTTGTTTTAGTATTGGTCAAGTGTTAGGTCGCTAGTTAGAAGCTTATTCTAACTTAGATCACAGACCTGTATACTTGAGAGCCGACTAAAAACTTGTTTTAGTCATTGAGGGTGAATTCCTCGACTTCAGTATAGACTAAAAGCTTGTTTCAGTCATGGACAAATGTTAGGTCGGTAGTTAGAAGCTTGTTCTAACTTAGATCGCAGACCAGTATGCTTGAGCGTGGCCTAAAAGCTTGTTTTTGCCGTTGAGCACGAATTCCTCGACTGGATCACAGACTAAAAGCTTGTTTTAGTCATAGTCAAGTGTTAGCTCTATAGTTAGAAACTTGTTCTAACATAAATCGCATACCTGTATACTTGAGCGTGGACTAAAAGCTTGTTTTATTCATTGAGAGTGAATTTGTCAACTTGAGCGTAGACTAATAGTTTGTTTTTGTTATGGTCATGTGTTAGATAGCTAGTTAGAAGCTTGTTCTAACTTAGATCGCAGACATGTATACTTGAGAGCGGACTAAAAGCTTGTTTTAGTCGTTGAGCGCAAATTCCACGACTTGAGCGCAGGCTAAAAGCTTGTTTTAGTCATGGTCAAGTGTTAGGCTAGTTAGAAGCTTCTTCAAACTTAGATTTCAGACCTGTATACTTGATCTGGACTAAAAGCTTGTTTTAGTCATTGAGCGTGAATACCTTGACTTGAATGTGGACTAAAAACTTATTTTAGTTTTGCTTAAGTGTTAGGTCGCTAGTTAGAAGCTTGTTCTAACTTAGATCGCGGACCTATATACTTGAGAACGGACTAAAAGCTTGTTTTAGTCGTTGAGCGCGAATTCCACAACTTGAGCGCAGGCTAAAAGCTTGTTTTAGTCATAGTCAAGTGTTAGCTCGCTAGTTAGAAGCTTGTTCTAACATAGATCGCAGACCTGTATGCTTGAGTACGGATGAAAGGCTTGTTTCAGCCGTTAAGCATGAATTCCTCGACTTGACCACAGACTAAAAGCTTGTTTTAGTTATGGTCAAGTGTTAGGTCGCTAGTCAGAAGCTTATTCTAACTTAGATCGTAGACTTGTATACTTGAGTGTGGACTAAAAGCTTGTTTTTGTCGTTGAGGGCGAATTCCTCAACTTTAGTACAGACTAAAAGCTTGTTTCAGTCATGGTCAAGTGTTAGGTCGATAGTTAGAAGCTTGTTACAACTTAGATCGCAGACCTGTATACTTGATCGTGGACTAAAAGCTTGTTTTAGTCGTTGAGCGCGAGTTACTCGACTTGAGCGCAGACTAAAAGCTTGTTTTAGTTATAGTCAAGTGTTAGGTCGCCAGTTAGAAACTTGTTCTAACTTAGATTGCGGATCTATATACTTGAGAGCGGGCTAAAAGCTTGTTTTAGTCATTGAGCGTGAATTCCTCGACTTGGGCACAGACTAAAAGCTTGTTTTAGTCATGGTCAAGTGTTAGGCCGGTAGTTAGAAGCTTCTTCTAACTTAGATCGCACACATGCATACTTGAGAGCTGAGAAAAAGCTTGTTTTAGTCGTTGAGCGCGAATTTCTCAACTTGGGCGCAGACTAAAAGCTTGTTTTGGTTATGGTCAAGTGTTAGGTCGGTAGTTAGAAACTTCTTCTAACATAGACCGCAGACCGGTATACTTGAGTGCGAACTAAAAGCTTGTTTTAGTCGTTGAGCGTGAATTCCTCGACTTAACCACAGACGAAAAGCTTGTTTTGGTCATTATCAAGTGTTAGGTCGTTAGTTAGAAGCTTATTCTAACTGAGATCCCAGACCTATATACTTGAGCGCGGACTAAAAGCTTGCTTTAGTCGTTGAGGGCTAATTCCTCGACTTCAGTATAGACTAAAAGCTTGTTTTGGTCATGGTCAAGTGTCAGGTTGCTAGTTAGAAACATATTCTAACTTAGATCGCAGACCTGTATACTTGAGCACGGACTAAAAGCTTGTTTTAGTCGTTGAGCCTAAATTCTTCAACTTGAGCGCGACTAAAAGCTTGTTTTAGTCATGGTCAGGTGTTAGGTCGGTAGTTAGAAGCTTGTTCTAACTTAGATTACAGACATATATACTTGAGAGCGGATTAAAAGCTTGTTTTAGTCGTTGACAGCGAATTTCTCAACTTGGGCTCAGACTAAAAGCTTGTTTTGGTTATGGTCAAGTGTTAGGTCGGTAGTTAGAAGCTTGTTCTAACATAGACCGTAGACCTGTGTACTTGAGCGCGGACTAAAAGCTTGTTTTAGTCGTTGAGCGTGAATTCCTCGACTTGTGAGATCGGACTAAAAGCTTGTTTTAGTCATGGTTAGGTGTTAGGTCAGTAGTTAGAAGCTTGTTCTAACTTAGATCGCAGACATGTATACTTGAGAGCGGACTAAAAGCTTGTTTTAGTCGTTGAGCGCGAATTTCTCAACTTGGGCATAGACTAAAAGCTTGTTTTGGTTTTGGCCAAGTGTTAGGTCGGTAGTTAGACACTTGTTCTAACATAGACCGTGGACCTGGGTGCTTGAGCGTAGACTAAAAGCTTGTTTTAGTCATGGTCAAGTGTTAGGTCAGTAGTTAGAAGGTTGTTCTAACTTAGATCGCAGACATGCATACTTGAGAGCTGACAAAAAGCTTGTTTTAGTCGTTGAGCGCGAATTTCTCAACTTGGGCGCAGACTAAAAGCTTGTTTTGGTTATGGTCAAGTGATAGGTCGCTAGTTAGAAGCTTGTTCTAACTTAAATCGCGGACCTATATACTTGAGGGCGGACTAAAAGCATGTTTTAGTCGTTGAGCGCGAATTGCTCGACTTAAACGTAAACTAAAAGCTTGTTTTAGTTATGGTCAAGTGTTAGGTCGGTAGTTAGAAGCTTGTCCTAACTTAGATCGCAGACATGTATACTTGAGAGTGGACTAAAAGTGCAGACTAAAAGCTTGTTTTAGTTATGGTCAAGTATTAGGCCGCTAGTTAGAAGCTTGTTCTAATTTAGATCGCGGACCTATATACTTGAGAGCGGACTGAAAGTTTGTTTTACTCGTTGAGCGTGAATTCCTCGACTTAAGCGCGGACTAAAAGCTTGTTTTAGTTATGGTCAAGTGTTAGGTGGGTAGTTAAAAGCTTGTCCTAACTTAGATCGCACACATGTATACTTGAGAGCCGACTAAAAACTTGTTTTAGTAGTTGAGCACGAATAGCTCAACTTCAGTGTAGACTAAAAGCTTGTTTTAGTTATGGTCAAGTATTTGGTTGCTAGTTAGAAGCTTGTTCAAACTTAGATCGCGGACCTATATACTTGAGAGTGGACTAAAAGCTTATTTTAGTCGTTGAGCGCGAATTCCACGACTGAAGCGCAGACTAAAAGCTTGTTTTAGTTATGGTCAAGTATTAGGTCGCTAGTCAGTAGCTTGTTCTAATTTAGATCGCCGACATGTATATTTGAGAGCGGACAAAAAGCTTGTTTTAGTCGTTGAGCATGAATTTCTCAACTTGGGCGCAGACTAAAAGCTTGTTTTGGTTATGGTCAAGTGTTAGGTCGGTAGTTAGATGCTTGTTCTAACATATACCGTAGACTTGTGTGCTTGAGCGCAGACTAAAAGATTGTTTTAGTTATGGTCAAGTGTTAGGTCGGTAGTTAGAAGCTTGTCCTAACTTAGATCACAGACATGTATACTTGAGAGCGGACTAATAGCTTGTTTTAGTCGTTGAGCACGAATACCTCAACTTGAGTGCAGACTAAAAGCTTGTTTTAGTTATGATCAAGTATTAGGTCGCTAGTTAGAAGCTTGTTCTAACTTATATCGCGGACCTATATACTTGAGAGCAGACTAAAAGCTTATTTTAGTCGTTGTGCGCGAATTCCTCGGCTTGAGCACAGACTAAAAGCTTGTTTTAGTCATGTTCAAGTGTTAAGTCGCTAGTTAGGAGCTTATTCTAACTTAGATCGCAGATATGTATACTTAAGAGCGGAATAAAAGCTTGTTTTAGTCATTGAGCGCGAATTGCTCGACTTCAGCGCATAGTAAAAGCTTGTTTCAGTCATGGCCAGCTGTTAGGTCGGTAGCTAGAAGCTTGTTCTAATTTAGATCGCAGACCTGTATACTTGAGCGTGGACTAAAAACTTGTTTTCGTCGTTGATCGCGAGTTCCTCGACTTGAGCGCAGGCCAAAAACTTGTTTTAGTGATGGCCAAGTGTTAGGTCACTAGTTAAAGTTTGTTCTAACTTAGATCGCGGACCTCTATACCTGAGAGCAGACTAAAAGCTAGTTTTAGTCATTGAGGGCGAATTCCTTGACTTCAGTACAGACTGAAAGCTTGTTTCAGTCATGGTCAAGTGTTAGGTCGGCAGTTAGAAGATTCTTCCAACTTAGATCGCAGACCTGTACACTTGAGCATGGACTAAAAGCTTCTTTTAGTCGTTGAGCGCGAATTCCACGGCTTGAGCGCAGGCTAAAAGATTGTTTTAGTCATGGTCAAGTGTTTGGCTAGTTAGAAGCTTATTCAAACTTAGATTTCAGACTGGTATACTTGAGCATGGACTGAAAGCCTGTTTTAGTCGTTGAGCACGAATGCCTCGACTTGAGTGCAGACTAAAAGCTTATTTTAGTTATGCTCAAGTGTTAGGTCGCTAGTTAGAAGCTTGTTCTAGCTTAGATCGCAGACCTATATACTTGAGAGCGGACTAAAAGCTTGTTTTAGTCGTTGAGCGCGAATTCCTCGACTTGAGCGCAGGCTAAAAGCTTGTTTTAGTAATAGTAAAGCGTTAGCTCGCTAGTTAGAAACCTGTTCTAACATAGATCGCAGACCTGTATACTTGAACGCGGATGAAAGGCTTGTTTTAGTCTTGAGCATGAATTCCTCGACTTGACCGTAGACTAAATGCTCGTTTTAGTCATGGTCAAATGTTAGGTCGCTAGTTAGAAGCTTATTCTAACTTAGATCGCAGACCTGTGTACTTGAGCGCGGACTAAAAGCTTGTTTTTGTCGTTGAGGGCGAATTCCTCAACTTCAGTACAGACTAAGAGCTTGTTTCAGTCATGGTCAAGTGTTAGGTCGGTAGTTAGAAGCTTGTTATTACTTAGATCGCAGACCTGTATACTTGATCGTGGACTAAAAGCTTGTTTTAGTCATTGAGCACGAGTTCCTCGACTTGAACGCAGACTAAAAGCTTGTTTTAGCTATAGTCAAGTGTTAGATCGCCAGTTAGAAGCTTGTTATAACTTAGATCGCGGACCTATATACCTGAGAGCGGACTAAAAGCTTGTTTTAGTCGTTGAGCGTGAATTCCTCGACTTGGGCACAGACTAAAAGCTTGTTTTAGTCATGGTCAAGTGTTAGGTCGGTAGCTAGAAGCTTGTTCTAACTTAGGTCGCAGACATGTATACTTGAGAGCGGACAAAAAGCTTGTTTTAGTCGTTGAGCACGAATTCCTCGACTTAAACACAGACTAAAAGCTTGTTTTAGTCATGGTCAAGTGTTAGCTCGGTAGTTAGAAGTTTATTCTAACTGAGATCGCAGACATGTATACTTAAGCGCGGACTAAAAGCTTGCTTTAGTCGTTGAGGGTGAATTCCTCGACTTCAGTATAGACTAAAAGCTTGTTTTGTCATGGTCAAGTGTTAGGTCGCTAGTTAGAAGCTTGTTCTAGCTTAGATCGCAGACCTATATACTTGAGCACGGACCAAAAGCTTGTTTTAGTTGTTGAGCGTGAATTCATCGACCTGAGCGCAGACTAAAAGCTTGTTTTAGTCATGGTCAAGTGTTAGGTCGGTAGTTAGAAGGTTGTTCTAACTTAGATCGCAGACATATATACTTGAGAGCGGACTAAAAGCTTGTTTTAGTCGTTGAGCGCAAATTTCTCAACTGGGGCGCAAACAAAAACCATGTTTTGGTTATGGCCAAGTGTTAGGTCGGTAGTTAGAAGCTTGTTCTGACATAAACCGTAGACCTGTATATTCGAGCACAGACTAAAAGCTTCTTTTAGTCGTTGAGCGTGAATTTCTCGATTTGAGCGCAGACTAAAAGCATGTTTTAGTCATGGTCAAGTGTTAGGTCGGTAATTAGAAGCTTGTTCTAACTTAGATCACAGACATGTATACTTGAGAGCGGACTAAAAGCTCGTTTTAGTCGTTGAGCACGAATGCCTCGACTTGAGTGCTGACTAAAAGCTTGCTTTAGTTATGGTCAAGTATTAGGTCGCTAGTTGGAATCTTGTTCTAACTTAGATCGCGGACCTATATACTTGAGAGCGGACTAGAAGCTTGTTTCAGTCGTTGAGCGTGAGTTCCTCTACTTAAGCGCGGACTAAAAGCTTGTTTTAGTTATGGTCAAGTGTAGGTCGCTAGTTAAGAGCTTGTTCCAACATAGATCACGGACCTATATACCTGAGAGGGGACTAAAAGCTTGTTTTTGTCGTTGAGCGCGAATTCCTCGACTTGAGTGCAGACCAAAAGCTTGTTTTAGTCACGGTCATGTATTAGGTCGCTAGTTAGAAGCTCGTTCTAACTTAGATCGTAGACCTATTTACTTGAGAGCGGACTAAAAGCTTGTTTTAGTCGTTGAGCGCGAATTCCTTGACTTAAGCGCAGACTAAAAGCTTGTTTTAGTCGTTGAGCGCGAATTCTTCGACTTGAGTGCAGACCAAAAGCTTGTTTTAGTTGTGGTCAAGTGTTAGGTCGCTAGTTAAGAGCTCGATCTAACTTAGATCGCCGATCTATATACTTGAGAGCGGACAAAAAGTTTGTCTTAGTGGTTGAGCGCGAATTCTTCGACTTGAGTGCAGACTAAAAGCATGTTTTAGTCATGGTTAAGTATTAGGTCGCTAGTTAGAAGCTCGTTCTAACTTAGATCATAGACCTATATATTTGAGAGTGAACTAAAAGCTTGTTTTAGTCGTTTAGCGCAAATTCCTCGACTTGAGCACAGACTGAAATCTTGTTTTAGTCATGGTCAAGTAGTAGGTCGCTAGTTTGAAGCTCGTTCTAACTTAGATCGCAGACCTATATACTTGAGAGTGGACTAAAAGCTTGTTTTAGTCGTTCAGCATGAATTCCTCGACTTAAGCACAGACTAAAATCTTGTTTTAGTATTGGTCAAGTGTTAGGCCGCCAGTTAGAAGCTTGTTCTAACTTAGATCGCCCTCATGTATACTTGAGAGCGGACTAAAAGCTTCTTTTGGTCGTTGAGCGGGAGTTCCTCGACTTGAACGCAGACCAAAAGCTTGTTTCAGTCATGGTCAAGTGTTAGGTCGGTAGTTAGAAGCATGTTCTAACTTAGATCGCAGGACTGTACACTTGAGCGTGGACTAAAGGCTTGATTTAGTTGTTGGACGCAAGTTCCTC
>CAVNYN010248733.1:0-16929 GCA_963692815.1 Nyctanthes arbor-tristis
GTTGTGGGGGGGGGGGGTGGGGTTTTGGCGGGGCGCCCTATGATGTTTGGTCCAGACGGGTTGAGCCCAAATTACTTCAAATTCCGCCATCCTTAAGCTTAACAGTCCACAATTGCTTGGTAGCGACAAAATAACCAATGTCGGTTTGTTGGCATCGATGTGATGTGATGATCTATAATTGAGTTCCTTCTATTCGTCTACAATGTACAAATATATCAGCACCATTAGATATATAATTAGCAATAAATTTTTAAATTTAATATTATGTGTCAGCCCACATTAGTGGTGAACACATTAACACTTGCTCAATGTGACACGCGATTATCTCTATATGACTTAACTAATAGTCAAGGATCAACTAGTCTAATGTGTGACACTAAAGAAAGTAAACTGTTTCAACACAACTCGAGCCCATTCGGGCTTGGTTACAAGTATGTTTTGGGTCAATCACCTAGTATGAAATCTTGCCCTTTGGGACATCATAGCTTGAACACCTCCTATATACAAATACTTGTTAACATATCTATTCTCTCCAAACTTCCCACCCCTACACTCTACCTCCAATCCACTAGCTCCATTTTCGCCGCCTTTAAACGATTTGACACTGAATTCCCTGTGCATCAACTGAGGCTGCACAATGCAGTCTTGGTGATCAATTCTTTTGGCACAGTCACATTTTGCTTTAATCAGAACTCTTATGGGTGCAGCCACGACACGCTTGAAGTGGTTCTGCCTCTTTATTTCTTTCCATTGTGCAACTTGATTGTCGTAAATCAAGATTGAGGATAAGAAAATCAAAACAAACGTGTCTGACAAATATATATGACACAGAATCTACTTGAACTAGGGTTAATCACATTACGAATTTACAAATTAGAACTCCAATGAGTTGAAAAGTGGTGACAAATGCAAACAGAAATAGTCGCGGAGCAGAAGGGATTTAAGGTGAGTGAGTGTTCCGAAGAACATACCAACTTATATAAACAATGGAAAATATATTGGCTATATAGTGGATCAATGTTATTACAAAATATAAATAACTGGAAAATGATAATTGGGATTTGATATTGAACACTAATTGGAGTAGATTTTGTCGTATGGACTCATTTGTCACACCAATAAATTTGACATACTTCTTGAAAGAATTAAAACAGGTAGTTTATGACTTTTTCCTTTGGAAATAAAGGTTTAAGACAAATTTGAAACAATGATCAAATTAACATGATATATTTGCATCAAGGCAACAATTTAAGGTATCACATGTCTAACATTGTAAAGTGTCACGTTTAATGTAAGATCATTTTTGATACATTGTATATATCTACCATTTATTACATCAATTTTATCTCAAGGCAACATAGAGTACGCTAGTTTAGTGTGTAGGTGAAGGGGAAGATGAACCCAAATGCTCCCCCGGGGGCTGGGGGGTAAACCCAACTAGGGAGTAGTCGGCCACGTTGTATGGTGGCGGCCCACCACCATAAGAGGAGGCGGGTAAAACTTAAGATTGGGTAAAATAACAATAAACAATCAAATCAAATCAAAATCGAGTAGCTTAGTTCGGTTTTTCTAAATTTTCAAGCGGCTATGATTATTAAAACCAATAACTATTTGTTTATAACCTGTTATGGTTTTCCTTCTAAAACAAAAAATCAAACCATAATCAAGTTAAAGGATTTGATTTCAAATTCAAATTTATTAATTAAATTCTGGATTCAAATTGCCAAAGTTACAAGAATAAAGTTATCAAACAATCTCTATTTCTATTAAAATCATATAACTCAAACCTTAAAATACAGTTGCAGCACTACAAAGCTACAAAGTACATGCTTTTTTTTCTTTTTACCTTTAGTCGGTAATCTAACTTAATCATATTTTATTATTTTTTATATAACGATAATCAAATCAAATCAAACCAAACCAAAACTGAATGGTTGGTTTTGATATTACAAAATAATTGAATGCATATTTTCTAAAAAAAAAAATTTCAATTTTGGGTTTAATTTGGTTTTCTTAAAACCGTGACCAAATCATGGTTTGGTTTAGTTTAGTTTGGGTTTAGTTTTTTCTCATATAAATAGTGTGGAGGGAAAGAGCTCATGGGATTTAAATCTAAGAACTCTCAATAAGAAATTGAGTCTTTAGCCACTAGGCCAACCCTTTGATCTCAATAACATTAATTCCGTCGTCACTAGAAAATAATTAGAAAATGAAAATGAAAAAGATGGACGTGGCTCAAGTTGCTTCACCTTTTCTTCCCATTTGCTGGTTCCTTAAATTAAAGAGGCACGAATAAGCTTAAGCGCGTGGAGACCTCCATTAGTTGCGAAGATCACAAACACGAGGGTAAGCAACAATTCCATCATTGTTACAGATGACGAGATGGATATGGCTCCAACTTCGAACCCATTTCAGAATATGGGTAGTTGTTGCGAGGCGTTGTGAAAACCCAATGGTCCGCGGCCCAGACATATTCAGCCCAAATTACTTGAATTCTTCAATGTTCTTTAAGCTTCAAAATTGCTTACTAGAAACAAATCAACCAGTGCTAATTTTGGTGTAATCAAAGTGACGTGATGATCCCCGTAAGCCGGTTCCGTCTATCTGTCTACTATGAACATATACTAACGTCCCCATAAATAATATTAGACTTAAACAGGGTGATAAATCTTAAAATTTACTGTCACGTGTCAGCTCACCATTAATGGTGGACACATTAACACTTGTTCACTATGACAAGTTATTATTTCTAGATGAACTATACTAATAGTAGTCAAGAAACAGCCATTCAAATTTCTGATACTAAAGACATCAAACTCTTCTGATACACCTCAAGACATTCGAGCTCATATGCGAGTCTAAATTGGGTTTCTCAGTTAGTATAGAGAATTCCCCTTAGGTACAACATAGCTTGAACATCTCCTATACAAAGACTTGTTAACATCTGATTCTTTAAAATCACAGGGAGTCTCCTCATCTATTCTTCCTAACCTTCCCACCCCTACACTATAACTCCCCTTGGCCACCTCGGCCGGAGGCCTCGTCAACACTAAATTCCCTTTGCTGTCAACATCAACCCTAACGCCGCAGCCATTTCTCGAGGATGCCTGCCGAATGAGCTCCACGATATCTCCATTTTCTCCTTCTTTAAATGATTTGACGCCGGATTCCCTGTGCATCAACTGAGGCTGTACAATGCAATCCTGATGATCAATTGTTTTAGCACAATCACATCTTGCTTTGATCAGAACTCTTATGGGAGCAGCCATGAGATTCTGGAACTTGTTCTGCCTCTTCTCTTTGTTTGTTGCCATTGTACAACTTGATTGTCGTAAACCGAGATCGACGATGAGAAAGTCAAGACAATAATATATGTTCTACTAAGGTACATTTAAGTTGAACAAATCATTATAGAGCATAGACATGGAGTCGTGATGAAGTACAAGAGAGTCGAGGTGAGTGTTGGAAAGAACTCAATAACTTAAACTTATATATCTAAATAATGGAACATTATTATTATTATTATTATTATTATTATTATAAATGGACAATGATAATTGGGATTTGATTTTGATAACTAATGTGTTCGTTTATGGGATGTTTAAATTAGACGGCACGGTGGGGGTGCGATTAAAGAGTCAAATGTAGATTCTGTCGTGTGGACTCATTCATCACACCAATAATTCTGAAAGATTCTCTTGTAAGAATAAAAAAGGCAAGATTGTGACAAATTTGAATTAATGATCAAAATTAACATAATATTTGCAGTTTTTTCAAGGCAATTTAAACAAAAAAATATTTGTTACTTTAAAAAGCGTAGGGTTAAAACGGTTTTTGTAATCAACATAATAATATATATATTAAGGGTCATTACTCGTGGACTACATATCTCGAGTTTAACTACACCTAGACGTATGTGTATGTGCGTGTGCGTCTTTGGAAACACTTTTTGTACAATTTGCTTATATTGATCACACGACCCAAATTTAAATTAATGGACCGATAATTGAATTGGGCTGGATCAAGTCAAATGGCCCATCTTGTGTTACCTAAAGTAACCCACTTACTTGTACATATATATATTGGTGCCGACGAGGACAAAATTTGGCCATTACCTATTGGGCTAGACACTTCTTGATAGGCCTAACCAGAGGGCCCAATTACCTTCCTTTTATGATGCTATTTTAGCATATCTTACCCTACTTTCTATAAAGAGTTGTGCTATTTGAACAATCACTCATATAAAAAATTTAACAAAATTAATATATGATATAATCTTATTTTTCAACGCGTCACATCATTTTTATATCAACACTTATCACATAACCCACATGTTAATTTTGTCACCTTTTTTGTCCATCGTTTTGTTCAACTAGAATTTTCCTTCTATAAAGAAGAGTTGTCACGATCTCTAAAGTTATTTCCATTTTTTTACTTTTTATATTTTATTTTGAGGTTAATTTCACAAATTGTCCCCTTTGAGTTAAAAATTGACTAAGTCCTCAATCTTTTGTCCCAACCTCCTGAATATCTAACGTTTAATAAATTCACATGATAAGCTCTTTTTGTCACTATTCCATTAATTTTTTAATAAAATGACTGTTAGACCCTTTAACTTTTTAATTTTATTAAAAAATAGTTTAAAATAATAAAAAATAAAAAAACCCCTATCCCCACCCGAGATTGAGACGTTAGCCAGGCTGCTGGAGACGTCAGCCAGGTTGCTGTCAAGGGAAAAAGTCTCCCTCTATGGCATTTTTGGCAGCACAAAGTAGGGGGAGTCTCCCCCGGACCCATTTGCTGCTAGAAATATTCCCAGCAGAAATTGAGGGGATTCACATGGCCATTTTTCGACAGCCAACATTGGACGGAGGTGGGTTGGCTTTTTTCTTTTTATTTTAATTTTTATTGTTTTTAAACCTTTTTTAAAAAAATTAAATAGTTAAGGGGTATGACAGTCATTTTGTTAAAAAATTAACGGAATAGTAACAAAAAAAACCTATCGTTTAAATTTATGAAAGGTTGAGAATCCAACATGTCGAAAAAAAAGATTGGGGGCCCAATTGATTCTTAACTCAAAGGTTATAGACAATTTGTGAAATTAACCCTTTATTTTTGTACTCCCCTTCAAACACTTATTTCCACACCAGGGGGGCTTTACAGGGTCACCCATTGAGGCCTTTTTTGCAGGTCAATGCGATCGTGAGAAGTTCAACCAATTGCCAGGTAGCTCAAAATTGACGTCATCAGGTGCTATTTATTATTAGAGTCGTGCTATTTATAAAGAAGCATTTACAAATTTTTTTGGTACAAAATAAGGTAAATTCATCATTTTATCTATAAGATATTTTGTTTCAAATCATATAACACAATGATAAGATGATAAAGTTGCTATAATTTTTAAATTTGTAAAAGATTTTGTGAAATTTCTTTACATGTAACATTTTCCTTCTTATCATGCATGCTAACTCAAGTCAAAACTCCTTCCATCCACCTTTAAAATAAATAAATACTAACTTCGTCCTGAAAAGAAGGTCCAATTTTTATTTTTCATCTATCCCAAAATATATTCAAGTTTCATTTTTAAAATGTAGTTGAAATATTAGCTCTCTTATATGTCCATATTTAATGTGTACAATTATCAAAAAAATAAAATGATTAAAGTGAAACAATTAATAAATAAAATGGTATAATAGGTAAATGAAGTTAAAATTTATTTTTCCAATACTATTAAATGAAATTTTGTTAATTTATGTGAAAAAGAGAATATGACCATCTTTTTAGGTTTAAAAAAGTAAATAGTAACAGTAAGAATAATAATAACAATAATAATAATAAATAAATAAATAAATAAATAAATAAAACCCCTTCCATCCATATCTATATATAATGCTTTTACTTTTGTGTTTATTCCAGCATTTGATTTTAACATCAGAGCATCTTTAACAGATGGTCTTGGGTAATGGATGGTGTAGAAGAGAAAGATAGAGAGAATATGATTATTTTAAGTGGGTGTTGATGGAAAGATGGGTAAAAAAAAGACAAAAGAAATAAGGATAATGTTACTCTTCCTTATTGAGTTACTTTTTTTGTGACTTGATGGGGGTGTTTGTGTCTTTTTGCCTATATATTTCAATTAAATGTAAATGTATTTTTGTTAATATATTAAATAGTTATTTAATGATAAGTAATTGAGCAAGTAATTTGACAAGGAATATAGCATAGCCCAAGAGATAAATAGAAATTCAAAAATAATGATAAAATAATAGTAGAGAAGATCGAGATGAAGGTTTGTTTTTAGACTTTACACGTGACACGAAGAAGGAAAATTGAAGAAAATATAGTGGAAATAAGAAATAATGATTAAAAGAAAAAGGAAATTTAAAAAAAAAAAGAGAGGAAGAAATTAAAAAAAAAACAAAAAGAGGAAACAAATTAAACCTGCCAATTTTTATGTGTGTGTCTCTCTCTTCTTAGACCTTATATGGGAAATGCTCTCAGAGTGCAAACAATGATATGCAATATCGCATTTTATTCAAGATTGCAACCTTTCCCTCAGCCGGTGTTATGCAATAGGCAAGCAATATATAAATGGATAGACGTGTGCTCTTCCGATCTTTCAAGTTTTCTATAAAGACCATATACACAAGTGGCACAACATGACGTATGTGTAACTATCACATAGACGTTAAGTCTGCGACGTGTACACGTGGTCTCCACAAAAAAATTATGTAGATGTTAGGTCCTGTTAACTAGACAATAATGATTGTTTATGAACATCAACATTTTATAAATTTTAATTATTTTAAAACGAAATTTTTTTTACTTATAAAAAGTTTGCAAGAATTATATAATCTTTTACCTCAAATAATAACACTGACTTGCTTTTTTAAAAAAAAAAAATTTCACAAGGGGATATGGGGGGGGGGAGGAATTAGGAAAGTGGTAGGTCTAAGTATCATACTAGTGCAGCACAATTTGAACTACAATACCGACTCACTTTTTGGTTATATAAAATCATGAACATGTGATAACAAAAAGCGTAACCTTCCAACTTTGTGACAAAAATCAAACCCAGTGCTAATGTGATTGGTAATGAATGAGTAAAAGATTTTGAAATTCAAGAACTTCAATAATTGACTACGCAGAAAAATGGAGCAAAGTTCATTAGTCATTGAGAAATATTTTGAAGTTTAATTCCCGGAATGAAATGCATGGTAAAATCAATAATGATTCACTTCATTAAATTGAGATGAAAAATATCAAGTGTATCGTTGTGGTCGGTGTATCGAATGCACTAAAATATTAAACATCTTACTCAACTAAAATTAAAAGAATTTGTAGAAGTAGAGAGTAAGGGTAGAACTTATAGAGAACGCTAGATAATTCAAAGTATTTTGTGTCAACTAGCAATAAGCCGTTTTTTAAAATATTGAACTAAATTAATAAATATCAAAGTAGAAAACAAATAAAAAATATTCACAAATACATAAATGTTAATTCCAGTTTTTAGTTCAGTTGTGCACTTCACATAAGATATGACAATCAATAGTAACGTTGCTCTTACTTTCTTGTAAAACTATCAACTCTAAGTAACAATAAGCTCTGCTATCTGGGTTTTCCTTTGCTTGTATCTAATCAAAATAAGTTCTTTAATTAGACATAATGGTTTGGACAATCTAGAACAAACTCTCTAGATATAGAACAATGATTGAATGAAGAATTAAGAAAATAAGTTAATCTAAGCAATAAATTCATAAGCTCAATATATTTAACTTAGGTTGTATTATTGCTAATGATTAACAATCATTAGTTGCTACTTAAAAACTAGAAGAAACAACAATTATGGATTGAAACCCCAACTCTAGCGATAGACGATTAATTGTTTAAAATAGCAGGCCAAAACTATATCAAACAGTCAATATTCATAATTGAAAAAATAGAATAACACAAGCAATTTCACAAAAGAGTAAGAAACAATGTTATTGGAATTGATTAATTTAAAAAAAAAGTGACAACAACATTCCGTCGAACTGGAAGGGGAAAAAAGTTAGCCTTGTAGGTTCACTCGAGAAAATCTTCTTCTGATATTGTCTTTGTTGTAAAAGTAAAGAATAATAGAAGTTGTCTATCTATATAGAGTCCAAAAACCATAAGAGAATGAGAAAATCGTGTACAAGTTATTGAATAAAAAGAATACTAGAAGAACAAGGAAAATGAAGAATTTTGCTCGCAAAGGGGCCAATACAGCTGCACAGGCGAGCGATGCGGCTGCAACAAGCTATATCTTCTATGTCTTCAACTTGGTGTGGGCGCACCAATGCGGCAGTGCGCCTGCACAGCCGCAGCTGCCCGGATATCCTCCACCACAATGCGGCTGCCTGGGTAAGTGATGTGGCCGCACCAGCTCTCTTCCTTCTTTTATTTCTTTTCCAGTACCTTATGTTTTGGTATCCGACGCCTTAGTCCCTAAACCCTAAAATTCTTGCAAAGTCCGTCTATTCTCGATTTTTTTCTATTATTTCCTTCTTCCTATAACAAATAAATAAACTAATATAAATAAATATTTTAACATAACAAAAGGCATAATAAACTATTAGTATAAAGAAATTAAATAATATAATAAAACACCTATCAGTTAGAAAATATAATAAGTAATATAATAAGATGGGCGCGGATCAAATTTGGAGCTGTACCTTTTCTTCTCATTTATTTATTTAGGTTCGTCACAAATCAGAGGCACAAAGCATTGAGAGAGCGTGTATTTCGTTGCACGCTATGTTCAAGAATATTGTTTACTTAAGTTTAGCGGAACTCTAGCTGGGCTCAGTCACCTAATTACGGCCCATTAACTTTTTCATTGGCCCACATATAGGTTATAGGAAATTTCAGGCGTGATGTAGCGTGCCATCAACACATCACTATCGGCTCTCTAAATCACACAGGTAGCCGGTGACACGCCAAATTATTTATTTGGAGCTGTAACGACACCAAACGATATTTAAAACAAAAAAATCAATTAGTAATGTGTATGATATAACACCACCACGTCAATAATGTAAAGAATTTAACTAGCCTCCAACTAAAGTGTGAGGCTGGTTTGTATGAATGTATCCGATTTTGTTTGTCAAGTCTAGCTCTTTAAGCTGACACTCTTCTGCAAATAAATTGATCTTGAAAATTATTCAACAAGCTATCAACTCACCAGAAATCAATACGAAAATTCTTGTTAAGTTTAAAATAACAAGTTTTAACATTGGAAAGTTCTAGTAAGGGATAGAAGGCCTCTTACGGTCAAATATTCATTCAATTCAGATCGGGTCATAGGCATGGCCGGACTTGAGGGACGGGGTAGGAGACCATCTTCGACTGCCTCCAGTACTCGACCACAGAGCGTATCCAAAAAATCAAGTCAAATTTTAAATATAAATAAATAAAGATACAAACAAATTATTTTTTTTTTTTAAAAAATTTTTAGAAGTTCAAATAAAAGTTAATAGACAGTTTTGAATCAGTTCAATTGATAAGGTGTAAAGTAGGTAGAGTACGTAGTAATTTGAAAATTTATCATTATTAATTACTACTAGGTCTTCTTTCCCCTTCCTTTTCTTTTTTTTTTTTTGAACGCCATATATACTAACCTAACATCGAAAGTTTGAAAGAATAACCTGTGTTATTAGTACATATTCAGCAGACATGTTATGTTTAAAGAACATCTATAAAGTCGATTTAAAACTCCATCAATTTCTCAATTTTATGCTCTTCGTTATTTTTTTTTCTTTTTCAAAAACTGTTTAATTTTTTCTCCCTTAATTTTTCGTGCTTTTCTTTCCCTAGATTTTTCTTTATATTTTCACGTCAATTTCACTCATTTAATTAGACTTTTGAAAATTTGAGCGCAATTAATAGAGAGTGAAGAGCATTTAATAGGGTGAAGAGTCAATCGCCATCTCCAAATTAGAATGGAGTATTTAATTATAGAGTTTGTTGGAATTTTATCATCATCTCTTTGAGAGCTAATTTAGAAGTATTTAATTTAATTAGAGAGTTTATTGGGATTTTATCTTATGAGTCGTCTCTTTAAATTGAACATAGTATTATCATTATCTGTTTAAGACAGCTGTAAACATTGGAGTCATTTGTCGGTTGTAAGTATCTTAAAGAATAAAGTTATGTACCATCAGTAATACCAAATACCAGTTTATGTGGTAATACTTGTGACATTAATTGATATAATAAGTTAAATTAAAAAGGCAAGCACATCACACATGAGTCATTTAATTTAATTTATCATATGATATCATATAAACTGTTACTTAATATCAATAATGTTATATAGTAGTATTACTCCGATCTATCAATAGAATTAGTAAATTGTTAGAATTGTACTTGATAATTATGGTCCAGCAAAATCTAAGACCAGCCTTAATCATCGATGATCTTTCCCAACATTCAGTATGTTAGTATTTATTTTTATTTTTTTAAAAAATACAAGCAAGGTTGGGTAGGAGATCGGAAACAGGGGAATGATGGTGTCGTTCGAAAGCAAGACTTCCTACTTGGAACGTAAATATTTTAACCACTGCACTACTTGTTAGAATAATAGTATGTTAGTATTTTATTTCTATTCTAATTCTAAAACAGAAATTTATTAAACTAATTATAAAGACATTATGTATTGCATAAATTTTTATTACGATTAGAGCATGATTAATGTGGGGGGAAAAATCTAGATTTGGGTTTTTCCCCCCTTTGTTTGCATGCATGTAAATAATGTAAAGGTTTAAAATTCTCTCTCTTTTTTTCTTTTTGGCGGGGGTGGGGGGAGCTAAATCAAGAGCCAAATTATTTAGCTTTTTTTCTCCTCATTCAGTTTGTGTCTCGCTCTTTTCCCTACACATTATTTAAAAATAAATTTTTTCTCCTCCTAATTTTTCCTTTAATTTTTTCCCTTAATTTTTTTTCTCCCTACGTTAATCTTCTCTAAGTCACGCATTCTATTTTTCTTTAAAATAAACAAAGCACGTGACACCGGACAAGATGATAAACAGCATTAACTAATAATAGCCAAAGAGATTGAAATTAGGAATTCAGCGAACCAGTTATTAGATCAGTGCCACGTGATGACATGACATTTACCAATGCTCTCTCAAATTTGAAAAGTCAAATTAAACTATTGACAATGAACAGTAACAAAATCTTGACATTCCAATTTAGACAAATGGTTCGACTATAATCGTAACATTACGAATGCTGTGTGAATTTTTAATTTTTTTAATATAATTGGGGAATTTTGGAGAAAAGTATAAACTCCAAGTCAGAATCTCACCTCAATAAAAAGTGCTTTTTACCAACTGAGTTATCAATTTTACCGTACGAGCATTGCATGAACTCGCTTTTGTAAGCATTATCATAAATCAAAAATTAGATTAACAAAGTCAAATTTAATATTAGTACATATTTTCCACAAAAAAGTTATACTTTTTAATAATTTTTCTTTGCATCTCCACACAAGCTAAATGTGCAAATTGAACCCAAATTGCCTTCATAGAAAGTTGACATATTCTCCCAAACGATCAACCAGTTTCAACAAATTAAATGTATTGAAAAAACATCAAAAGAAAAAAATAAATTAAATTTGAATAAAGCTACCTAATGCAAGCTTACTGAATTATTGTCGTTAATGAACTCATATTTTCTCCGAACACATAAGAAAGAGAATGAGCAAAGTCGAATGATGAATAATATGTCCCTTAAAATATTTCAATGTGACTTATTTGACTAAATTCAAAATTAGAATAATGACAAAAAATTGTGTTATAACATGGGTGATATTTTGAGACAATCAAGTCACCAATATGATAAGTGTATTTTATATACCAAAATACTTCTCTTAACTTATGCAATTTTACATGAAATCGAACAGATTTCTACTTAATTTGTGTGGATATAGTTCATACAGGTGAAAAGTTCAAATTGGAGTGATACAAGGAAAAAGAATGATTTTTGAACCAAATTGAGACTTTACATTCAAAAAATAGCATCGAGGTGGGATTGTTTGAGAGTTCGGGGTGAGAAGATTATCTGTGATGTGTTTAAAGAGAGTGGAGACCTTTATGCAGAGTACAAGAAGTTTAGGGACGTGTTTAAAAGATGGGAAAAACCGAAAAGGACCGTTGCCGCAAGAAAAACTCAAAACAGGGACCAAACCGCACGCCACTGAAGTAGGCCCCGGGTAGGCCACGACAAGCATACCCGCGGCCACCCGCGGGATTGGTTGAAAAGCTGCTGGCCGCGACAAGCATACCTGCGGCCCGTATCGGAATACGCCGTTTACGCGTTTTCGGGCCTTTTTTGACACATTCTAGGGTTCTAAGGCCTCCCCAACTATAAAAGAACGAAAACCCTTCGGTAAAAAGGGGGGAGTCAACATTGAAACTCATTCTTGAGGGCTAGAAGATTGGAGCAAGGGCGTGAAGATTGAAGCCAGGGTTCACGTGAAGATTGAAGAACGTAGCTCTTCGTTTGGTGCAAACGTTTTCTTCGTTATTCTTCGTTTTTTCTTTGCTAGAATCTGGTCATGTATTCAAACTCTATGAAAGCTTATGTTATGAATTCCTTTATTATGCGTAACTAATTTTCCTTGTTGAGACAATCGATGAAGCAATATATATATTTTGATTGTGTTAATCCCATTCATGACTCTAATTGTGATTGCGTTCTTATTTTCTATTGTGATATGTAATTCCCTTTTATGAGCCTGATCAACTTGTAATTGTGTTAGTGAATTCGTGAGGAAACCGAGAGGTAAGTCACCAATTTAGCACTTCAATAGAAAACATAAATTGCATAGAAGATAGAGATATACTTTTATGATTTGTGTGACCACAAAAATAGTTTCTTGTTAATTAATGCACTCAACTAGGTTGAAATTCACATAGAGATATAGTGGTTTTACTTGGTTGGGTAGATTTGAATTTGCTCGAGAGAGGTTTCAATTAAACTTGTGAAACTGGTTGTGAGCACGTGATTGTGAATTGTCATGAGTGGGATTGCATAATTGGAATGCCTGTTTATTGTGGATTCGTGAGTCTCAACGCTTTCATTCATATATTTTCTAGTCCATTAATTTGAGTTGCTTCTTAGATTAAAATAGATAGAACATTTAATTGATAGTTTAAACAGCTCCATTATTCTTTTACAAACTTTTAATTTCTTTATTCAACTAGTGTGAAATTGACTTAAGTAAAATAGGTGACAACTTTCTCTGTGGGATCGACATTCGGGATTCGTCTAGTCCTATACTACTTGAACGGTATCGTGCACTTGCGATTTCGCCTATCCCAATACCTAACCCAACCCTCTATAATTCCAATTTTAAATATTATCAGCATTAAAGATTCACATGGTGTTTTTCACCTGCCCAAAATTTCTTTCTACACATTCTTCAATCCAATTTACTCTACTTAGTCCCTCTTTGATCCTTTTTATCAAAATACATTATACTCTCATGTACCACTGATTTGACTCTGATTTAATATTTACTCATTTATAACTATAAATTTCAAACTTTTATTAAATCTACATTACTTATTTCATCTATTTATAATGTCTCTTTATAAATCAACTACCATAAATTGAATCAGACAATCACTTAATTAATTTGATTAACCAAATTTTCAGGCAGAAGATGTGAAAAAAGTTTTATTTTTTGAAATTGAAAAATCAATGCTTACCTCTTAACTATAGAAAGAGTAACAATCAATGACTAGGCTACAAGGGTTTTCCTTTTCCTTTTTAAATAAACATAAATCCTGATAACAATAATAATACCCTATCCACTCCCGTCCCACAAAATATAGTCCATTTCAACTTTTTATAAAAATTTTATATATTAAGAAATCTTGATTAATGTTGTTAAAAAGTACCATTTGAAATTTGAAAATATATTTAATAGTATACTATTTTATTTACTTTTTACCTCAATTATTCTCTTTTATTGATTATTATTTATTACGAGACACAATAATAAATAATCAAATATTGGAAGACTAACAAATAAATGAATATAAAAATGGATTATAATTTGAAAAGGATGAGAAATAAAGAGTAAACTATTTTTGCAGGATCAGGGCTGTACGAATTTTTGATTAATTAACTGTTTTACATGATATCAGTATCTAATGGACACTCCATTTTATTTTGATTTCTCAAGATAAAATGTCCAGATTCAATTAACCATGCAACCATTTAGTTGAATAACTGATGAATATCAGCTAAAATATCATTGAATATTTGATAGGAGTATTTCTTCTATCAAAACACGACTAAAACAAAACAAAACAAAACAAAAGAAAAAGTTCAATCCAGACTCTGTTTCTTCTTCTTCTCCTTCTTCGTATATGATCCTACATATACATATACATATATATAGAGAGAGAGAGGGAGAGAGAGATCTAGAGAGAGATGTAAGGGCGTTTTAGGAGATACTCCGTTTGCCAGGATTATCAGCAACCTTGAGAGTCTTGTCGATAAGCTTTCGCGCCTTTCTGCTGCGGATTTCAACCTTAACACTGGCGCTCTTGTCCATCTTTATGTAAGGCTTCTTCGATTTCTTTAAGGATCTGACCTTGGACTTTATAGACTCCACCAAATTCTCCAGTTGAATAGCCATCAGAATCCCAACTGGATTCTTGAATCTGAACTCTCAACAGAGCGAGATTTATGTATGATGAACAAGTGATTGTCTCTCTTGGAATCCCAGAAGCAGTAGTACAATAAAACGAAAAGAAACTGATCTAAGATTTTGTTGTTGAAATTGATGATTTGAAGATTTCGAGGAGGAAATTTTAGGAGTTTTTAGTACTCAGTCTGGTATGAGAATGGAGCCTATTTATGGAGCGCTAAATGGGCATTTTCTGGGTTCAGACTGACTGTTGGGGTGGCTGGAAGAGTGGGGTTGTTTTCTTTTTGAACGGTTTTACAATGAAGCCGCATAATGGCTTGGTATTTATTTTTCCATTTTATTATTAGTTGGACTAAATTTGGGAAATTTGATCGGAAGAGCGTCCATATTTCCAAAAAGTGCAACTAGTTAGCCCTTTAAATAATAAGTCCCCGATCTTTAGTTTCGTTAGATTGATTTTGATCCGGATTTGGTGTCATTAATACACCAGATGTTTATTAGCCACTGATATGATTTGTGGAGCGTGTGATATTTGTGCTCATATTAGCACTTAATATTATAGTTAGACACATAATTGTAAAATGATGAACCTTGGACTGGCTTAGTTCAAATTTTTGGGAGCTCGTCCTTTGAACTTCATTCCATCAATATATTTGTACTGAGTTATTCAAAAAAAAAAAAAAAAAGAGAAGGAAAGAAAATACTCTCTCCATCCCATAAAGATACTCCCATATCATTTTTCATACAGTTTAAAAAAGCCTAATTAATGTTCTTCAAAAAGTGGAATTTATGAACATTTTTCTTAAGGTGCCCCTCATTTAATTGTTATTCAACTCTATTAGTTCTTATTTGTTATTGTGGAAAATTTAAAATAATTAAGTAAATCGTAAAATCCTGTTTAATTTGTGGTGTTGATGTAATTGGCTTGTAATTGTAATGATCCTATACAAAGTTTGAATATTATACAAAAATGGTGGGGATACCTGAAGTTAAATAATCAACATCAAGTATTAATTAATATTTGAAAATCAACAAGCCCTAAATTTACATTATTCGAAATGATTTAAGATAATAAATGGAAAAATTAAGCCTAACTAATTGAGTGTAGAATTTTTTTTTTTTTTAAACCGAGTGTAGAAATATTTATGCTATCACTACTAGAATATGTGGCAACAGCAATGGAAATTTCGGTTGGTAATCCTATAATTTTCGCTGGTATTCGCACTTACCAACGATTTTTTGGCGTTAGTAAATTCTGTTGGTAAAACCTCCGCTGGTAATTTTCCAACAGAATAGAATCGTTGGTAAATTACCAATGGAATGCCTAGCTATGACATTTCCAACAACTTTTTGTGTTACAAATTACCAATGAATTTACATCCATCACAAATTACCAACAAACTTCCATTGATATTACCGTAGGTAATTTTTCCTTACAATTTAAAAAAAAAAATAGCTATTATGTTGCTATATTTAGTTACTAAAAATGAAAACTAAAATTTCATTATACACAGATCAAGTAATCAACTAACAAATCAAATTCACCTTTCTATGTACAATGCATATAGTCAAAATATTTACAATAAATCAAACTAAATCAAAATTACTTGCTCCCGTCAAACTATCCAACTAAAATTGAAAGATACTCCCCAGTACTTTTCAAATTTCACTGCACTTTGTCTCTCTTCATAACCATCACTCCCCAATAAACCTGAAATTTTCATGTAGCATAGGTAAATTTTATTACACAAAGAACCCCATAAAACAATTATATGTGAAAATAAAATAGTACTCAGTAGCAACGTATAGAACCACACAGGCAAAAATGATGCAACGAAGTATAGAACCACATGATAAAAAATGATTGGTAGAACCGTGCTCTAAAAATTTCAGGAACAAAGTATGTGCTCCTAACTTCAGTACATGGTCTGAAGAAACTCAGTCATCACAGAGAAGCAAGCAGTATGTAAACCTTCACAGCTCCGTCAGTTCCTCCACAAATGACAAATGATACATGTCTTAAACTTTTGATAGTTGAGCCAGTCCCAAACTACATTGGAAAGTGACTAAAAAGCTTAACATTTGTGCAAAGTTATATATAGATATAGTCAGGATTTTCTGTAGTCCAAGAACAATATGATGACAGAAAGCAATTTAAAAACAAAAGCGATACAACACCAATAGCATATTCAAACTTTTTGCTTCATATGATAGCAAAAGAAGTAACAAAGGAAAAAAATTTA
>CAVNYN010248735.1:0-11452 GCA_963692815.1 Nyctanthes arbor-tristis
TGAATCAACATTGAAATAGTACTGGTGTTATTGGTTTTAGGTTTTTTGAGAAAGAAAAGAAAATGATGCCTAAAACAGACCCATTTTAGTCCATTTTTTCTAGCATTAATGCAACGTAAACATTTGCTCTTCCTCACAGCAAACTGCATATATGGGAATTATATTTCTGTATAAATACTGTAAATATGGCTGAACAAATAATGCTTTGACAATTATGATTTCTAAAAATAAAATCTTCAAAGCTCCCTAATCTCTTATTGCCTTGCTTGTTATTCATCTGCCAAATTTTACTCACAAGTCACTTCAGTAAATCCTCCCATTTGCAGTATTGGCCCCCGGCTAATGCGCGATAATACCTATCTCTGCAGTAAACTGGCCTTCCATCGGCTGCCTCTGCTGCAGCCGCAGCTAGATCATCATCAGACTTGACTTCGACCGGTAATCTTAAAAGCTCCTCCTTCCTATAGCATTATATTTTTGGTGAATTGTAATGCACATTGCCTTGTTTGCTAAGGATATGAAAGTACATGATATGTTACCTACTTACCTTATATTGAATTTGTTGGTGATCTTTGATGATGAAACATCAGAAGAATTCTCCTGGTAGAGTGTTTTCTGGATAAATTCCTCGACTGGCGCGGCGAAAATAAATAACGAAACAGCTGCAACTAGCAGTGCTCCTGTCCCAACTAGTGTTTGCTTCAGCAACTTGATCACTGGTTTTACCTAAATGCATAAATTTCCACAGTTCTTTCACTCTAATAAAAGATGCACCTCCCTAGAGGCTTTGAAATCTGTATGCATTATTTCTTCAAAAATTGTTTCAGTACCTTGTACGAGCCCAGTAATCTATCGCGAGCCAGAATCTGCAAGAAAAGTTGAATCAATAAGGAACCATACAAAGATAACAGCAAAACTTTCGCAAAAATGGTTATGGCACTGACCTCGGGTGGCTTCACCCACATTTGCCCATCATACCATCCAGTCTCTTCGTAAGGTATGACCGCTGATAAAAGCCTATCACCAACATAACTCCATCCCTGCACCCGCATAAGACATTTACAATACTCTGATGGAAGCAGGAATTTGTTTGTGTTGTATTACTTGGAACAGATTTCCAGGAGATGAAATGAACATACCAGATAAATCCTCAGTACAATTAATGAAACAAGAACCAGAGTTCCTGTCCCTGCTGATAGGACAAACTGCAAAGGATCCTACAGATTGAGAACATTCTTAAAAAAAACCTCAATCCTGTGCTCTGGAATTTCATGTAATGTACTTAACAATACTTGAACACTACCTTTGCAGGATTGAAACTTGCAGCTGCAATAGGCATTCCCAGGACAGTGAAAGTCACCAACCAGAGTCCTCCAAGACGCAGGAAAAACCAGCCCGGACCCAAATCAGCCCAGGAATACAGAGACGCTTCTTTCAGAGATGAGTATTCATTCACCTGGTCGAAAACACCGTGACATATATTATGTTAAATAAGTGAAGCTCCTTCTGCAATGAATGAAAGAATTTGCTTACAAGAAACCTACCGGCCTTTGTTCGAAAGGCACCTCAAACTCCATCCCAGGATCCCAGCTCCTTCCCGGCACCCCACTCTTGCCTCCATCCATCTCATCTTTCAGGGCCCTGATGGCCATCCTCCCCGCAAGAATCCGACTTCTGTCATGCTGAATTATCGACCTGAAACTACTTCTCGAATCAGCGTGTCGAGGACTTAGAACTATAGAACAGTAAATATTTAACCGGAGCATTTGTTTGTGTGACAAAAACAGAGTGCCTAATTATGGAGGGTAACGACGGAATGACCTGAAAGAAAAGCTCCTTAAAATTTTATGCTGGAGGATCTGCATTATTTAATTTAAGTGGAAGAAAAAATTTTAATCAGTGTTTTGTTTTGTTGTAAAGAGATGCTTGAATCCACAAAAATCATATACAGTAATGCTGGTGAATGGGATTATCCAAAAAGGATTTGATTTTTCTGTTTCATTCTGTGGCTCAGAAATTGTATAATGTTGTGTGGCGTACGCTGTAACGTGTCAGGACTTTGCTTGCACGTTGGTTCTTGTTCATACCGCACGTCCCCACGGGTCGAAGTCTTCCATTTTCACTGGACGAGCTCCAGGTCGATCACCAAAGTAATAGATTGTACATGAACTTTATTATTATTATTATTTTTTGCATCCGATTGTACACGAACTTTTAGTTACTCGTCTTAATAAACTTGATATTTTAATTAAAGATATATAATTTAACTGCTCAATATTTGACGTCTAGAGGAATGGTCAACTAAAATAAATAATGTTATTTATTTTTAATAAAGATTACGGGTAAATGAATGATGATTTATTACTTCTTGAGGGGTAGCAATAGATGTACAACGCACCTTTTAATTTCAAACTATTACTATTTAATTACAAATATGTATTTTAAACTTTTTTAATATCCACTACTCATTTTATTTGTCTTCATTATAGATTTTCTCATAATTTCATCCAATAATGAGAATCAAAACCGTCACTAAATTAAATAGTGTCAAAAGCCGAAAATTTTCTGTACCCCCAAAAGTATCAACTAGCTGTTTTAACTTTTGAATTTCTAAGCTATGACCAAAATTTGGACCCAGTCCTGCTTGGCCAAATTCAGCTCATAACAATAAAAAAATAAATAAATAATCCCAAATTAGGATCTTAAGATGCTTTTTCAATTGGGATTTCAATGACCTTTGGAAATCCATTCTCTTATTCTTATTAATAATTCATACATAAATTATTTAAATCCATTCAGATTCTTATTAATCCTAAATTAATTTTAAATAATGTATTTATAACTGAATATTATCATCCATCAAAATGATGACAATTATCCATGTTTGATCCGCTTTATCAAAATATATTATAATCTCACCTACCACTGATTTGACTACTGATTTGATAACTATTTATTTATAACCATAAATTCTAAATTTCTATTAAATCTACACAACTCATTTTACCTCTTTATAATTTCTCTTTATAAATCAACTACCATAAATTGAATCAAACATCCTAAAGTATATATGGAGCAATAAATGTGAAAATTTTCAAACACTATATGTATTATATGATATGACATCATCTGACACATGTGACTTGCATTGAGGTGTGCCACATGTACGCCACATGTGTCATATAGTACCATACCATATGACATATATGGTGCTAGAATACTACTCGTAATACATGTGCAATAAAATTTACAAACATATACTTGACAGATTTTCAAACATATCACGTGAGCCACATATGTGATTGTACAATTTGTTGTATGGTTTTGTTGCACAAATAATATTTTCCTTGATGTATATGCCTTTACATTTAAAACACATATCTATTTACTACAAATACTTATTATTATTATTTTATTTTTTTCAATACAATAGAGAAGATATGGGAGAGGATGGGAAAGAAATTAGGAGAGGGATGGCGCAGTGGGTCTCCTGTCCACAAATTTAAATGTCCAACTAGTATAATTCGAACCAATTTTATTTTATTTACATATGAGAGAGGAAATGAAAATTAGGGAAATGATGATAAGTGCCGTCTAAACCCGTTTCTCATTTAGAACATGAGCATCTAACTATTACACTACAATTCAAATCAATTCTATAAATTCTATTCCCGAGAGATGAAACTTAGCATATCCATTTTTTCTTATTATTATATTTTAAATTTAAATTTGGTCAAATAATTTGGCAACTATTAGATTATTTATTTTGATTATAATTTGTTACGTGACATCATTTTGTAAAAAGAAACAATTGTGACTTGACTTTTACTTTTTGACTTTTTGAAAAAAATAAAACTAATAAAATGATGTCGTGTGACAGATTATAATATATTGATTATAATCTAAGTTTCCAAACACTTTGAAAATGTTTTTGTTTAAAAATAAAATTGATTTTTATGAGAATGAATAATTGAGATTTATCCAGTACAAGTGCTTCATGTCAAATATGTGGATGTGATTAGTTTAACCATATTATATTTTTAAATAGAATTGATTGGTAAACATTGAACTCCCAAAATTTTTTTCTAAAAATATTTATAACTTAGATGTGTATCATATATATGCATGTATAATAATATACTTAAATGTGGATAAAAGAAAATTCCTACATTATATTGGTATATGAGAAAAAATTGTCTTCGCCAACCGGCGTTAAAAAGGGGCCAAAAAAATGGAAATTGACCAATTGCTCATTGAGGGGAAGGGAGAGGGGAAAATAGTCAACGGGAGTTTTCTATAAATAAATAAACATTTCTGATCATTTTTTCAAGTTATTTCCGGTAGGCAAAACGGTAAAAGTAGTCCTACCGAAAGCAACATTTCTTATGTGCAGGAGCCGTTATAAGAAGAAAAGCGATTTGATTTGATCTGGTAAAGGGGGAAAAGGATGAAGAACAAAGGAAGTAAAATTGGAGGGGGAAATTTGATAAGTTCAGGGTTGCCGTCTATTTTCCTCCTCTGCCTTTTCTTCTTTCTTGCTGGCTTTTTCGGTTCATCCCTTTTCTTTCAGCAGGTCCTTTCTCTTTTCTGATTTACTTTCGACATGTGTATGTATAGTTTTTGAAAACTGAGTCTATATGCGCGTTTGGGACGATGGATCAGTGGTTATCTGTGATGCCAGGAAGTTTCAACTACTTTAAGGCCCAAACCGCGGGATCTGGAGGAAGAGGATAATAAAGATTTTGATGTGTTGCCGCGTGGAAAGACAGGAGAGGCGTCTCTCACACGGATTCGCTTTCAGGTGTGTGCATTTTGGGATTTTATTAACGGATTGTAAAAATTAGTTCACTGTAGTTAATTAAACAGGATGCAGTTGGAAATTGAGTGGTGCGTTGTTTCGTTCTATTTTAGTTCCAAGTGGTTCGTAAGTTAAATTGAATTCTTTGTAATGCCATGATCTGTTGAATTGTTCTTACTTTGAATAAGTAGTGCAGGCAGGGAGATAATCATAGTGAATAAAGTGAATGATAATTGGTTAAACTGATAGCCATTTTATTACTTAGAGCAAGATTAATGTTGGGGGAAAAAACCCAAGGGGAAAAAATCAGGAGGAAAAAACCTATTTCCAAATTATGTGTAGGGGAAAAACCTGGGGGGGTTGTATTTGGGTTTTCCCCCTTCACATTAATTGCAACAAAGGGCCAAATTATAACACCTTACGTTATTTTTTTTTTTTTGACTTCACGTGTGATTAGTTAGGGGAATTCTTGTAGTACCAAGTGTTTTTGGCTTATATATATATGCCATATTTTCAGTTTTGTTGCAAACAACTACATCTGTATTTTGTATGAGAAGGTCACATTCATCAACCAACATGAGTGGAGATCCATTCGATGAAATAATTACCCAAATGGTCATTGAAGATGAGGTCATTGAATTTCTTGACACTTCATCCATTAAATTCAGCCTTTATTTTTCAAGGAAAGTTTGCTTTTTTTTTTTTTTTTTAGCCTTCACTGACATATTCATTCAATTCATCCCAACACTATCCTTATTTATTTCTTCTTGTCAATATATACCTCATTCAATTCACGTTTATTATTGATTTGGCTCTCTTTTTCCTCCTTTGGCTACACAACATTTTGCATTTTCCATAACGTATCATTATACTGATTCCACACAAATGATATTATTTTTCATATTTTTTATTTTTTATTTTCTATTTAACAATATATTTTATTAAAATATTTAAATTGGACACATGGCAACATTTAATTGGATTGAACATTTTCTGGGGGACAAATTCAATGGGGGTGGAAAGAGCTAAATGAGGGGCTAAATTTGGCGCCTCATTTAGCTTTCCCCCCACCCCCCCTCAATTTGGGTTTTCACACCTTCATTTTGACACATTATTTGATTTTGTTAATTTGGGTTTTTCCCCCAACACTAATCATGCTCTTAGGGTGTCATAAAAAAGGTTCGTTCTTATGGAAGAACATAAAGGGAACAGTTTTTGGCACACGGGAATTATTCACTTTTGAATTGGAATGGAAAGACCAACAGTTAAAGCCATGGGTGAATTGTAGTAATTGAATAGAAGATTTCAAATCCTCTTGTTCGTCCTTTGCCCTTTTTGGATAGTTCAGTGTACTGGGGGCAAATTCCAGGCCAGACATCAAGCATTTGAGGCATATTTTAGATTATCAAAGTTGTTTCTGCCTTACTGCATGATCGTTGCTTGTAATTCATGGCCATAACGTGCGTTTTCATTAAAGATCTCAATTGCTGGATTTGATGCATTTTAATTCTAAAATGATAAGGATTTTATCCAATCCTCAGGATTAAATTTTTATTATCATCATTATTTTTTCCCCTCACTAAACACAAGAACTAAGAAGTTAGCAAGTGTGGAGAAAGCATTTCTATCTGTTCTTTCCAACTTAAAATTTAACTAATGCATTGGGTTCGATATGATGGTTGATTATAATTGACATCTTTTAGTTCTATATCTTATTTAATTCAATTTCTCACTCTTTTATTTCTGAGTACATCATTCTTTTCCTTTGCATCTCATATGTAGATTTTGAGCTGGAATCCTCGGGCGTTGTACTTTCCAAATTTTGCAACTATTGAACAATGTGATGGCATAATCAAAATAGCAAAGAAAGAGCTCAAACCATCATCTTTAGCTTTACGCCCAGGAGAAACAGCAGAAAATACAAAAGGAATTAGGACAAGGTGACTATTTTCATCTTGGGATCACATGGCAGATCTTAAGGAAGAATGTGTACGGCCTTATGTTACACCGTAGACTTCTATAAGAATTTTGTTACCATGTTCTATTTGTGGAAGTAATTAATGTACTATATGTTTATGTTTCCATTTTTCCTTTTCCCCCCCAATTAGTTCTGGCACGTTTATAAGTGCATCTGAAGACAAAACTGGACTCCTGGATCAGATCGAGGAAAAAATTGCAAAAGCAACAATGATCCCAAGTAATCATGGAGAGGTACCATATGCCAAATTTACGTTACTGTTTCCCGGAGGCCATAACATATATGTGCATATAATGAGTTCGTATATAGTGCTGACACAAATGGCAAAGCCGTACATGTACTCCTTATACAGAATACTGAGGATATCATCGTATTAGCGCAAGCTTGAATTCCAATGTTTCTAGTAAGATTCTGTTCAGTCAACTATCAGTATATCACTCTCACAATCATCTTTCACAATGTGGGGATGTAATCATGGTCACCATAATGATTTATTCCAACATTTTCCCCCATCTCACAATCTACACCATAGATAGGTGGTTTCGTGAATAAAACTTAAAAATGTTGATACTTTAGTCTGTCAACAGTTGATTTACCCATATGATACTTCAGTTCGCGACTGATTATTCTGCATGCAATAAAAAATTCATTATTTGATGTCATTATTATCTTACTAATGCGAAGGGGTGCCAGCCTTTTCTTGCTTGTTAACTATGCTGCTGTTCTTGGTTTTAGATCCCATGAACCAAAATTTGACTCATCATGAATAATACTATTCTGCTTATCGGTGGGCTGTTTGTTTAGCAACGACTGCTACATCTAATATTTTTAGAAAGCTCGTTTCAGGTTTCATATACAGGAAAGTAACTTTTCGACTTAATGTGCTTTTTAAATCTGTGTATCTGCAGCAGTCTCAGCATCAATGCTTTAGCATTCAAATTGGATTTTGTATGTCATAAGAAACTCTTAGTATTTTTCCCATCTCAACTGGGCTTAGATTCTCTTCCATCCCCCCCTTTTTTTTTTTTTGGTGGGGGGTTGGGGGTGATAAAATGTAGACCCTGCTGCCAAGGTGCATCTGTTGTTAGTTCAGAGTATACACCAATAAGTACTAGTAAATTTCGTTCTCCATTTGTGTTCTACTGTTCCAAAATGAATGTGACGTACATATTTCTGGTGTTTTCACTATCTTCATTGTACTTTGAATGGCTTGTTCATAAAAGATTCAGTGCATTATGCTGAATTACCGCATGCAATTTCTTGACTGATCTTTTGTTGAATTAGTAGAACTTTAACTGTACTTCATTTTCAGGCCTTCAATGTCTTGCGTTATGAGATAGGTCAGAGATATCATTCTCATTATGATGCATTCAATCCTGTCGAATATGGTCCACAAAAGTATACACCAATAATTACTAGTAAATTTTGTTCTCCATTTGTGTTCTACTGTTCCAAAATGAATGTGATGTACAAATTTCCGGTGTTTTCACTATCTTCATTGTACTTTGAATGGCTTGTTCATAAAAGATTCAGTGCATTATGCTGAATTACCGCATGCACTTTCTTGACTGATCTTTTGTTGAATTAGTAAAACTTTAACTGTACTTCATTTTCAGGCCTTCAATGTCTTGCGTTATGAGATAGGTCAGAGATATCATTCTCATTATGATGCATTCAATCCTGCCGAATATGGTCCACAAAAGAGCCAAAGGGTAAGATAAACAATGCTTTAGATCTTTGTTTAGGCATTCTTATCATTACTGATCCTCTGAGTTATTAGATCAGTCTTTGCAGCAAAATGTAACTTTTGGTAGATCTTCTTTACTCTGTCCTCATCATATGTTTCTCGGAGAAGAATTGCGCATCAGCTGTTAGTTTTTGATGATTTTACTCCTTTGTAATCATAACTTGTTCAGGTTGCTTCTTTCCTATTGTATTTATCAGACGTTGAGGAAGGGGGAGAAACTGTATTTCCTTTTGAGGTAAGATCAAGCCCATCATATTGTTCCTTTCAAGTCTCCAGCATAATTTTTCTCTTATTGCCTTTCACCTGGGGGTCTCTAAGTGCTGGTATGGGCAGTCACTGAATGGTTTGATATGCAGAATGGGTTAAACATGGATGGAAGTTATGATTTTCAAAAATGTATTGGTCTAAAAGTAAAGCCACGAAGAGGAGATGGACTTCTATTCTACTCACTATTCCCAAATGGCACGATTGATCCGGTTAGTGGCACTCAAAATGTCATCCTCATCAATCATCATTGTACTATCTTGTATTTTTACACGCATATCTTCTTGTTGCAATGTCCTATGTGCAATTTATGAATGGGGAAGTTGATAAGCTGAAAGAGATACCAATAATAAGATGTTATATTGGAGAAATTGGAGACGTAGTGTAGTTTGTGAGCAATCAATGTGTTGATGGTGGAATTGTCAACTCCAAGTCAGCAATGCATAGGATCTGAGTGTCAGACAAATAGAAAGAATTGTGTTTAAAAGAATTGAATTGCAGGTTAGAAATGAGCTGGAAGCTAGGTAGGGTTTGTATTTCTCAGTATATTGGCTTGAATTGCTAAAAATTGGACCCCCTCCTCTCTTTTATAAGGCAAGAGTGGGGTTCAGCTTGATTATTATAAAGAAAGTTGGGGATCGCCCCATTTACATTACATGAACTCCCAGTTCTGTTTCTTTTAACCCAAGTTGGTAGTCTAAACTGCCACCTTGCTACATTGTCTCAATGACTAATTTAACTGCCTGCTTGGATAACTGGTGAGGAAGCTGCGGGGGTTATCTAGGTTGTATACTCCAGGTCCTGGCCTTTACCAGGCTTTCTCTGTAAATTGTCCAGTGCCTCTGAGCCCTCTGGGCTCGGGTTTTATCAAGAATTTTTTACTTGGGCCTCGCAACCGGTATCGGATTGGTGCCCTATGATGACATGGAAGCGTCTCTCAGCTACAACACTAGGTCAGTGCATGTGATGGTGCAACAGGTGGACCAGCGCTGATCACCCTACAAGACATTGTTTAACAAAAACCTTACTAGCTTAGTGTGGATTCTGGAGGAGGGCTACTTAACTTATAATTGACTGTTAGGTGGAATCTGAAATTATATATGCCCTTGCATGTGTATTTTAGTTGATTTTCTTGAGTTTGGTTATAAATCAAAAATAAAATAGGAACATCTTATGGAGATGATTGATGAAATGCATTTAGGGCAACAAATGAGTCTCATGTACCCTCTATATCATGTGGGGAAGCAGAGGAGCTGCTCAATTAGATGTGTCTCTTTGAAGTTCTACCACGTAGATGATGAAGGACTACCTTACTGTCTGAGACAACTTAACTAAACAATTTGTTTAAGTCTAAAAACGAAGATTGTTAAACTTGCTAGGTGAAATATGAAGGAAACACTTGATATGGATGGAAAGAGTAATTTGATGTGCAATGAGCTGGACTAAGAAACTCTTAAGAAAGGAGGTATTAGAAGATTCAATAGATGGTGGAATGATAAGGATCGGAAGAGCTAATTTTATGTCCATAGGAATAAATGTTACAAAAAAGAAATTAAGACCAGAAGTAGCTACCTATGGTATATATCTTTATATTATTTTGTATGGTATATGGGCCTAGCATAATTTATGATGAGGCAATGAGTATTGATTCAATCATATTTATACCTGAACAAAACTATAAGGGGATAGAATAGCAGAGCATAAACTGAAATTGGCATAAACAAAAACAGAGTGAAATAGCGTTGTCACAAATCACAACATTAGAAGGAAAAATGAGGGAAAGAGAGTGACGCGTCAAAAGGCAATGCTATGAATAGATTCTAGTTTTCTACGTATAAGATAATTGCCCTACCATAACTTCCAGCTGATTATCTTGCATTTCTCATGAGCCCAATGTCTTCAAAATTTTCAATTTTTTTTGGGGACCCCCCCGGGGGGGGGGGGGGGCTTGTGTTTATGATATAACTTCATCAGTCTTTCTGATTGCTACTTTCTTTGGCATTGGTGCAGTTATCTCTTCATGGGAGCTGTCCAGTTATCAAGGGAGAAAAATGGGTAGCTACAAAATGGATCAGGAACCAAGAGCAGGATGAAGAAGATTAATATTTGTAAATGAATCAAATCACTGATCCAAAATTTACCGGACACAACATATTTATGGCGCATCTCGGAGTTAACAAATTTTGCTGTGTACAGTATGCAAGCTACAAGAGTCTTTTATTGCAAGGCCATGTTTATGTTTTTAAATACAGATTTATTTCCCTGTTATTCCGCAAAAGTGGTAAGCTAATCGACAGCTTGGACCTTGGGCACTAAAGCAGGAAAAGCGATCAGCTACTGATCAGTCATTTCAAGTCAAGACCACTAGAGGAGCTTGTAACTTCAGCTTGATGCGCATTTTTTATTTTAAATGTGAAAAAATGCTGCTTTAACGTGAAGCTTGAGCAAAAAGCCTCAAAACTTAAACATGAAAAAAAAAAAAAAAAGGAAAGAGGAAAGCACGATATTTCAGATTCGTTAGAACCTGTAAGTGTCCTTCCAAGAACTTGGACACACTGGAGTTGCTACTACAATTTGGGGGGGGGGGGGGGGGGGGGGGGGGGGGGGGGGGGGGGGGGGGGGGGGGGGGGGGGGGGGGGGGGGGGGGGGGGGGGGGGGGGGGGGG
>CAVNYN010248746.1:0-28998 GCA_963692815.1 Nyctanthes arbor-tristis
CACAACATTGCCATTGCCGTCGAGTTCCTCATCTTCCTCATCCTAAGACAACAGTGCAGCCTGCCTTTTACTAAGACTTGACCATTAAAATACGCCCTGCCCCTGCATAATTCAACAACGTGTATTATCCTCCACGTTCCTAAATTCAATGAGTAAATTTCGACCTCGATCATTGGAGAATCTACCAAATTTAAAATCCTCACAACCTTATAGTCGCATCCAGCGGCACCACATCCAAGGGTACATTGCTCTTTACGCTTAATAGTAGGAGCCGGTAACAGGACATGCTTCCGGATACATGGGTTCCATATTGTAATAGGCTTAAGAGTTTCAAAACGAAGAATTACCTTGTTGGCTTCGGCTCTGGTACTCCCGTGGAAGGATAAGCATACCAAGCCGCCGCAGCTGCCGACTACTTGTAAATCACACCCATTCAATCGATCATCGAGATTACAGGAAAACTGCAACTGCAATTCGCGACTTTCCTCATCTAATTTTACCACTGTGTAGTACTGACCTGCTTGACCGTGACCTCCGGCGCAGCGTACAAAGAGTTTGCTAGCGCTAGCTCTCACACGGTGAGATGAAATGAATCCAGAAGTGGTGATGAGAGAGTACCATGATTTACAAACTAACATGAAACAAACCACCGATTTTATGGGTAATCTCGAAAGGAAATCCATGGCGAGTTCTTGCAGCAAGGCATATTCGCGTGGCGGTAACATGTCCATGGAGAACGGTTGTGATATAAAAAACAAGAGAAATCCCCAATTTATGGTGGATTGAGATTTGAGAAGCAATCGGATCAAAATATTATGGGTAATTCACTTTCCGTTACCAACCTTTTAATTTCCACTATTAACTTTTACTAAGATAACTATTATACCATTAATTCTTTATTTCCTCTATAAATCAACCTTTTAATTTTTATATAATTTTGTCCCTATTATTTTTTAAGCACATACGTACTCCAACCTTTCATTTTTTATCGAGATCGGATATCCTCATTAACACGTTCCATATCTAACATTTTAATTTTTATTGTTAACATTATTAATTATTTAAATAAAAAATAAAGAATAATATAAAATAATAAATCCACTCACTCTAACACAATTCAGTGACAACAGTCAGAAATAATGATAACACAAAAACTAGATCTTCAAAGGTCTCGATAGATATAAAATTCCTGTCAAAGAAAGTTGACGATCTAAGTATCAATGTGACAAATCAAATCTGATTTCTTGATCTACCACAAATCATGTGGCGGATACGGATTGGATAGATCAGCCCAAAAAATTGAGTTTTGATTTATAAAAAATAAATATAGCCATAATACTTTATTCTAATTTCATTTATTGTATCTCTTTCTGATTTTCACCATAATTTGCCCAAATTTGTTATATGTCTCAATCCGATCTAATCTACAATTAAAAATTAGAATTAGTGCATTAAAGTTCAGTTTTTGTAAATTGAAAATAATTATTTTTTATCAATCTGGATCCATATCTACTACATGATATGTGATGAATCAAAAAACGTGATCCGGTTTGTTATATTGACTCTTCGATCGGATTTTTTTTTTTACTCAAATTAAGTATTCATTAAGTTTAATATAGATTGAGTTTTTTTTATCACTAAGGGTTAAGATAGGTAAAGCTATTATTTGATCTTATTTTTTATTTTTTATTTTTATTTAAATAATTAAATGTATTATGATAATTTTAATATGGATTAAAATCAGTAATTGAAAGGTTGATGACGGAAAGTACTATTAGGGACAAAACGCATCAATAATTTTTAGGTCCTATACACCTAAAAAAATAATGGAGACAAAATTATAAAAAATGAAAAGTTAGGGACCTATGATAGAAATAAAGAATCAAGGGTATAATAGTCATTTTGATAGAGGTTAGCGGTGAAAATTAAAAGGTTATGGATGAAAAGTGACGTTGGGGACATAATACGATAATAAACTAAAGGTTGGAGACTTAGTAAGCTAAAAAAAAGAATAGGGACAAAATTGATACAAAATTAAAAGGTTGGCAACCTAGAGTGAAAATTACCCAATTATTATTATTCGCAGAGGTGGATTAATTATCCCAATAGTCACCCAACTTTGCTTTGTGTTTCAACGCTAGCCTTTGAACTTCAAAATGTTTTCTAATGGTCCTTGAACTCCGTCTGTGTTCTCATATGGTCATTGATCTTCAAATGTTCCCCAACGGTCATTGAACTTTGAAAATTTTTCATCCAATCTCTCTTAGCCTTTTTTTCCCATTCTAAGTGAATTTATCTTAGTTTTGGTTAAAACTAAGAAAATCGTTCATGTGCCAAATGGAAATTTTAAGTGGGACTTTAATTTATATATATATATATATATATATATATCATACTCCCTGTAGACGGCTAGCCATATAATAAGAAACATTTTTTGGTGTGGATGTATGACTTGAAAGTTCACTTTTTATTCATGACAGTCTTCTCTCAATCTTAAAAATATCGAAATCATTATAATGATAATGAAATCTCTATGAGTTAATTATCTATTTTAAGTGTCTGATTAGAGATGCGCATCTTTAAATACTAGCTAATACGACTCACAACACATTAAGAAACGCTTATGACGTGTCAAAATAATTTATAAGTTCAAATTTTAATCTAATGACACAACTCACTCAATCATATTTAAATCGTTATAATGAAAATTACATCGGTTTCATTTTAAAATTAATTTTAAGGATCGTCCAGAGGCGTCCAACCCATGAACGGCTCACCATATGATAGAAGACAATGTTTGACGTGCATGCAAGACGTGAAAGATCAATTTTTATTCACAGTAGCCTATGCTCAATCCTAAAGGTATCGAAATCGTTATGAGATTATTATCCATTTTAGACGTTTGACTAGAGCTGTGCATCTCTAAATACTAGTCAATAGGACTCACAACATATTAAGAAATGCTTATGACTTGTCAGAATAATTTGTAAGTTCAAATTCTAATCTAATGATATTATTTACTCAATTATATTTAAATCGTTATAACAATAATTGTCACGCCCCTACTAACAATATCTCATATTCTTGAATTTCATATAGTAGTTAACCAATTTTTTTGTAGCAGGGACGAGACGTACAAAACAATCAAATTTCTTTTGCTTTAGATGGTTTAACATTCTATAAGCCTAATTACTTAAGCTAACAAGTTGTTTAATTTTTAAATAATAATTACAACTAGGTTTTCAATAAAATGTAAAGAACACAACAAGTTATATCAATCGGTATATTTAATTGATTAACCTAGTCGAGATAAACCATTGGGAAGCCTTTAAACTAAAAGGTAAGTTTCTAATTAATGCAAAGTTACATAGTCATCTTGTTTTGCATATCATAAGCCAGAAATATATATATATATATATATATAAATGTCATCATAAGCCACAAATATATATATTATGTTTATGGAGAGGTGGACATACTTATTAACACAAAAGGTATGAAACTTATAAATTGTTTTAACCATAAAATGCATTCTTGTAGTAGCTTCAAAGGCTGTTTTCCACTACATGTAAAACTCTACTCCTGTTCACAGATATGTTCCAAATCATTGCTTGCTTTCCAAAGATCACGCCTTCAATTATCTACAAAATTGTAGAAAATTGAGAAGTGAGTACAAAGTACTTAGTGAATAACAAAACCCTTTGATTCGCCTTTCGTTTGAGATATTCCTTTTCAAGAAGACCGTGGAATGCACAAAACCTTTGGATGCACAAGAAGGCCCTATCACTAGTTAAACTACTACCTGTAGTGTGCAATCATATCATTCCATATCAATTCAATCATAATCATGTATATTCAAGTGGATCCATATTCAAATCCCCGTTGACCCCCACAGGAATTTCAAACAAAGAGTAAAGCAAATACAACTAATCATCGTCCATCTCGGTATCATTAGATAGCTCCTAATATGGAACAAAACAAAACAAAGCAAAGACAAGATGAGTAGAGTATTAACTAGTGATTGAAATGCAATAATCCAATCTTTCTTTGCAATATATCAAAATCCTTGTTCATTTCATGAAAACTTCAATTAAAATCATATTTATCTTATCAAAACTTTAATAATGCCAAAAGGGAATCAAAGTATTAGTTACTCACCTCTTTTAACTTGATTCCTTAAATAATACTAAGTGGAAAAATACCTTTAAAGTCTTGATATTCCTCAATTAAAGTTGTTCTTTAAGTTGAAATCTTCTTATATGTGAAAATGAGCCTTTTTCAACTGTGGAACTAAGGGTTTGGTGGGTTTTTAGGGCAGTTTTCCTCCCTACACTATTTATAGAAGAATTTTCTCTTTTACATATATATGAAGGGCTTGGGATTCACCAAAAAGTAAGATATGGATGCATGTGGAGAGAGCGAGAAAGAGAGTGTGTGTGTGCAAGACGGGTTGAGGGTTTTGGAGAAACTTCGATGACCTTTCACCTATTTATAGTTGTTAGGATTCAGATTTTTTTAATAAAGTTTTGGGTCCCACCAATCACAGTATGACACATGGCGCGTTTGGCATTATATGTTTGAAGAAGTGACGTGGACAAACGTGGTTCATTCGTTTATTGCTCAGAGAGTCTCTATACTTAATGTAATTCGGCAATTAGGTTACTACGTTTTTGGATTATATTAATCAACCCCACATTTTGTCTTGGGCATTAATTGAGTAATAATTCTTTTAAACCCTATGGCATATTTGATGCAATTTCAAGCAATCACTCCCTCATTGCCAAAATAATTATCATACCGCTTAATTTATCAATAAATTTTGGCGGGCTGCTACACTAATTGTATCGATTCTATTTTAAAATTCATTTTAAGCGGCGTCCAACTCATGAACGGCTCACCATATTATAAAAGACATTTTTTGACGGGCATGCATGACTTGAAATGTTACTTTTTATTCGTGACAATCTTCACTCAATCCTAAAGATATCGAAATCGTTATAACGATTACGAAATCGTTATGAGTTAATTATCCATTTTAAGTGTCTGATTAGACGTCCGCATCTTTAAATACTAGTCAATACGACTCACAACACATTAAAAAATGCTTATGATTTGTCAGAATAACTTCAAAGTTTAAATTTTAATTTAGTGACAATATTCACTCAATTATATTCAAATCGCTATAACGATAATTATATCAGTTTCATTTTAAAATTCATTTTAAATGGTCGTCCAGACGCATCCAACTCGTGAACAGCTCATCATATAATAATTGACATTTTTTGACGTGTATGCAGGACTTGAAAGGCCACTTTTATTAACAGTAGTTTTCACTCGATCCTAAAGATATCGAAATCGTTATAATGATAACAAAATCATTTTGTTAATAATATGTTCCAGGAAATTAATTGATTTGATGTGTTAATATCTAAATACTAGTCAATACGACTCATGATGCATTAAAAAATTCTTATGACTTGTCAGATTAACTTAAAAGTTAAATTTTATTTTAATGACATTATTCACTCAGTCATATTCAAATCATTATAACGATAACTATATCTGTTTCAATTAAATTCATTTTAAGTGGTCGTCTAGATGCATCCAACCCATGAACAGCTCACCATATAAAAGGGGACTTTTTTGACTTAAATGCAGGAGTTAAAAGGTCATTTTTTATTCATGGCAGTCTTCATCAATCCCAAAGATGACGAAATCATTATAACAATGATGAAATCGTTATGGGTTAATTATCCATTTTAAGTGTTTGATTAAAGGTGTTCATCACTAAATACTAGTCAATACGACTTGAGTTGTGCAACATGAACAAAACAAGATACAAAAACTTAAATAAAACGGTCACATAACATCATCCTGTTTTTCAATACATCACATCACATTTTCATCAGTGGTAATCACATAGGCCACATATCTATTTTGCCACATTTTTTGTCTACTCATTTGTCCAAATAGAATTTTTCACACGACTTACAAAACATTAAGAAATATTTATCACTTGTCAATACAACTCAGATTTTCAAATATTAATTTAACGACACTAACCACTCAATGACATTAAAATTGTTATAACGATATTATATCACTGTTTTTAAAATTCATTTTAAATGGTCGCCTAGAGGTATATAACATGTGAATGGCTCACTATATAATAAGAGACATTTTTTTACGTACATGTAAGACTTGAAAAGTTACTTTTTATTTACAACAGACTGCTCTCAATCCCAAAAATATAAAAATCATTATGAGTTAATTATCCATTTTAAGTGTTTGATTAGATGTGTGCATCTCTAAATACTAGTCAAACAACTTACAAAAGATTAAGAAATGCTTATAACTTGTCAAAATAACCTATAAGTTCATATTTTAATCTAATGATTTACTAAATCATATTAAATTCGTTTTAACGATAATTGCATCAGTTTCATTTTAAAATTCATTTGAGTGGCCGTCCATAGGTGTCCAACCCGTGAACACGCACCATATAATAAAAGACATTTTTCAACATGCATACATGGCTTGAGAGGTTACTTTATATTTGCGGCATTCTTCGCTCAATCCTAAATATATCTAAATTGTTACAACGATAGCAAAATCATTATGGAATAATTATCCATTTTAAGTATTTGATTAGAGGTGTTCATCTTGGAATACTAGTCAATACGACTCACATCATATTATGAAATGTTTATGACTTGTCAATATAATTCAGATGTTCAAATATTAATTTAAAGATACTATTTACTCAATAATATTCAAATCGTTATAACGATATTATATCGTTGTCTTTTTAAAATTCATTTTAAACAGTACCCTAGAGGTGTATAGCATGTGAACGGCTCTTCATATAATAAGATACATTTTTTAATGCATATGTAGGACTTGAAAGTTTACTTTTTTCACGACAGCCTTCACTTAATCCTAAAGATATCGAAATAGTGATGAGTTAATTATCTCTTTTAGATGTTTGATTAGATGTGCGTATCTCTAAATTCTTGTTAATATGACTAAGAACACATTAAAAATGCTAATGACTTATCAGATCTATAACTTAGAAGCTCATATTTTAATCTAATGACCCGGTTCACTCAATCATATTCAAATCGCTATAACGATAATCGTATTGATTTTATTTTAAAATTCATTTTAAATGGTCTTTCCAGAGACGTTCAACCTGTGAACGGCTTACCGTATAGTAACATATTTTTTTTACATCTATGCAGGACTTGAAATGCCACTTTTTGCTCGCGGTAGTCTTCGCTCAATCTTAAAGATACAGAAGTCGTTATAACAATAATGAAATCATTATGAGTTAATTATCCATTTTAAATATTTAATTAGATGTGTTAATTTCAAAAGACTAGTTAATACGACTCACAACACATTAAAAAATATTTATGACTTGTCAATATAACTCATATGTTCAAATATTAATTTAATGATATTATTCACTCAATGCTCTTCCGATCTATAACGATATTATATCACTGTTTTTTAAAATTCCTTTTAAGTGATCACCTAGAGGTGTATAACCTATGAACGATTCACCATGTAATAAGACACATTTTTTACGTACAAGCAGGACTTGAAAGTTTACTTTTTTTCTGGCGGCATCCCCTCAATTCTAAAGATATCGAAATCATTATAATGATAATAAAATCATTATGAGTTAATTATCACTTTTAGGCTCCTGATTAGAAGTGTGCATCTCTAAATAACTGTCAATACGACTAAGAACACATTGAAAAATGCTTATGAGTTGTCAGAATAACTTAAAAGCTCATATTTTAATCTTATGACACTATTCACTCAATCATATTCAAATTGCTACAACAATAATTGTACCGGTTTCATTTAAAATTCATTTCAAGTGGTCGTCAAGGGCCGTCCAATCCATGAACGGCTCACCATATAATAACAAACTTTTTTTCGTGCATACAGGACTCGAAGGCCACTTTTTACTCTCAGCTATCTTCGCTCAATCTTAACGATAGCTAAATTGTTATAAAGATTGCGAAATCATTATTTGTTACTTATCTATTTTAAGTGTTTTATTAGAAATGTGCATCTCTAAATACTAGTCAACACGACTCAAAACACATTAATAAATGTTCATGAATTGTCAGAAATTTCAATTTAATGACACTCTTCACTCAATCATATTCAAATCATTATAATGATAATTATATCTGTTTCATTTTAAAATTCACGTTAAATGTTCGTCCAGATGCGTCTAACCCGTAAACCGCATATAATATAATAACAGACATTTTACGACGTGCATAAGGGACTTAAAAGGCCACCTCTTATTCGCGGCAGTCTTTACTCAATCCTAAAGATATCGAAATCGTTATAATGATAACAAAATCGTTCTTTGTTAATTATTCATTTTAGGTGTTTAGTTGATTAAAGGTGTTAATCTTTAAATAGTAACCAATATGACTCCCAACGCATTCAAAAATTCTTATGACTTGTGAGAATAACTTAAATGTTTAAATTTTAATTTAATGACATTATTCATTTAGTCATGTTCAAATCGTTATAGCGATAACTATATCATTTTCAATTTAAAATTCATTTCAAGTTGTCGTCTAGAGGCGTCCAATCCGTTAATTATTCACCATATAATAAGAGATATTTTTTTGTGTGCATGGAGGGGCTTCAAAGGCCACTTTTTATTTATAATAGTCGTCGTTCAATCCTAAAGATACCGAAATCGTCAAGAAATCGTTATGAATTAATTATCCATTTTCGGTGTTCGATTATATATGTTTACCTCTAAGTACTTGTCAATATGACTCACAACCCATTAAAAAATATTTATGACTTGTCAATATGACTCAGATGTTCAAATATTAATTTAATGACATTATTCACTCAATGATATTCAAATTGTTATAAAGCTATTATATGGCTTTTTTTTTTTTTAAATTCATCTTAAGTGATCGCTTAGAGGTGTATAACCTGCTCTTCCGATCTCACCATATAATAAGAGACATTTTTATGTGCATGTAAGACTAGAAAGTTCACTTTTTTTTCACAGCAGCCTTCGATCAATTCTAATGATTTTGAAATCGTTATAACGATAACAAAATCGTTATGAGTTAATTATCCTTTTTAGGTGTTTGATTAGATGTGTGCATATTAATACTTGTCAATACGACTAAGAATGCATTAAAAATGATTATAACTTGTCAAAATAACTTAGAAGTTCATATTTTAATCTAATGGAACTATTCACTCAATCATATTCAAATTGTTACAAGGATAACTGTATCAGTTTCATTTTAAAATTCATTTTAAGTGGTCGTCAAGAGCCGTCCAACTCATAAACGGCTCATGATATAATAATATACATTTTTTTATGTACATGCAAGACTTGAAGGACACTTTTTACTCGCGGCAGTCTTCGCTTAATCTTAAAGATATCGAAAACGTTATAAGATAGCGAAATCGTTATTTGTTAATTATCCATTTTAAGTGTTTTATTAGATGTGCACATCTTTAAATACTAGTAAATACGACTCACAACACATTAAGAAATACTAGATCGGACAGAATAATTTAAAAATTCAAATTTCAGTTTAATAAAGCTCTTCAATCAGTCATATTCAAATCGTTATAATAATAATTATGTCGGTTTCATTTTAAAAATCACTTTAAGTAGTCATCTAAACGCATCCAACCCGTGGACGGCTCATCATATAATAACAGACATTTTTTAACGTGCATACGGGACTTGAAAGATCACTTTTTCTTCATGATAGTCTTCACTCAATCGTAAAGATATCGAAATTGTTATAACGACAACGAGACCGTTATTTGTTAACTATTCGTTTTGGGTGTTTAATTGATTAGTGGTGTTAATCTCTAAATAAAAGTCAATACGATTCGCAACGCATTAAAAAATTCTTATGCCTTGTGAGAATAACTTAAAAGTTTAAATTTTAATTTAATGACACTATTCATTCAGTCATGTTCAAATTGTTATAGCGATAGCAATATCGGTTCCAATTTAAAATTTATTTTAAATGGTCGCCTTTACATTTTTTGCGTGCATAGAGGATTTGAAATGTCACTTTTTATTCATGGTAGTCGTTGTTCAATACCAAAGTATATCGAAATCGTTATAACAATAATGAAATCATTACGAGTTAATTACCTATTTTAGGTGTTTGATTAGATGTGTTCATCTCTAAATACTAGTCAATAGGACTCACAACATATTAAGAAAAGTTTATGACTTTTCAATATAACTCAAATGTTTAAATATTAATTTAATAACAATATTCACTCAATGATATTCAAATCGTTATAACAATATTTTATAGCTGTTTTTTTTTAAATTCATTTTAAGTGATCGCCTAGAGGTGTATAACCTATGAACAGCTAACCGTATAATCAAAGACAATTTTTTACGTGCATAGAGGGCCTGAATGTTCACTTTTTTCACAGCAGCCTTCGCTCAATCCCAAAGATTTCGAAATCTTATAACGATAACCAAATCTTTACGAGTTAATTATCCTTTTTAGGTTTTTGATTAGATGTGTGTATATATCTAAATACTTGTCAATGCGACTAAGAACACATTAAAAAAATATTTATGACTTGTCAGAATAACTTAGAAGTTCATATTTTAATCAAATGACACTATTCACTCGATCATATTCAAATCGTTATAAGGATAATTGTATCGGTTTCGTTTTATAATTCATTTTAAGTGGTCGTCTAGAGGCGTCCAACCCGTAAACGGCTCGCCATATAATAAAAGACATTTTTTTACGTGCATGTAAGACTTGAAGGCGACTTTTTACTCGCGGCAGTCTTCATTCAATCTTAAAGATATCGAAATTGTTATAACGAAGCGAAATCGTTATTTGTTAATTATCCATTTTAAGTATTTTATTAGAGGTGCGCATATCTAAATACTAGTCAACACGACTCATAATACATGATGAAATGCTCATGACTTGTCAGAATAACTTAAAAGTTCAAATTTCAATTTAATAACGTTCTTCACTCAATCATATTCAAATCGTTACAAAGATAATTATACGGTTTCATTTTGAAATTCACTTTAAGTGGTCGTCCAGATGCGTCCAACCTGTGAACAGCTCATCATATAATAACAGACATTTTTTAACATGCATGCGGGACTTGAAAGGCCAATTTTTCTTCACGACAAACTTCACTCAATCGTAAAGATATCGGAATCGTTAAAACGATAACGAAATCGTTATTTGTTAATTATTCATTTTAGGTGTATAATTGATTAATGGTGTTAATCTCTAAATAGTTGTCAATAAGATTCACAAAGCGTTAAAAAATTCTTATGACTTATGAGAATAACTTAAAAGTTTAAATTTTAATTTAATAACACTATTCATTCAGTCATGTTTAAATCGTTATAGCGATAGCTATATCGGTTTTAATTTAAAATTTATTTTAAATGGTCGTCTAGCGGCGTCTAACCTGTGAATTGCTCACCATATAATAAGAGACATTTTTATGTGCACGCAGGACTTGAAAAGTCATTTTTTAGGTGTTTGATTAGATGTGTTCATCTCTAAATACTAGTAAATAGGACTCACAGTACATTAAGAAATGTTTATAACTTGCCAATATAACTCAGATGTTCAAATATTAATTTAATGACAATATTCACTTAATGATATTCAAATCATTATAATGATATTATATGGCTATTTTTTTAAAATTCATTTTAAGTAATCGCCTAGACATGTATAACTTGTAAACGACTCATAGTTAATAAGAGACATTTTTTTACGAGCATGCAAGACTTGAAAGTTCACCTTTTTTCACGACAGCCTTCATTCAATCCTAAAGATTTCGAAATCGTTATAACGACAACAAAATCATTATGAGTTAATTAATCATCCCCTTTAGGTGTTTGATTAGATGTGTGTATATGTAAATACTTGTCAATATGACTAAGAACGCATTAAAAAATATTTATGGCTTGTCAGAATAACTTAGAAGTTTATATTTAATCTAATGACACTATTCTCTCAATCATATTCAAATCGTTATAAGGATAATTGTATCGGTTTCATTTTAAAATTCATTTTAAGTGGTCATCCAGAGGCGTCCAACCCGTGAACGGCTCACGATATAATAATACGTGCATACAAGACTTGAAGGCCACTTTTTACTCGCTGCAGTCTTCGCTCAATCTTAAGGAAATCGAAATTGTTATTTGCTAATTATCCATTTTAAGTATTTTATTAGTGTACGCATCTCTAAATACTAGTCAACACGACTCACAACATATGAAGAAATACTCATGACTTGTCAGAATAACTTAAAAGTTCAAATTTCAATTTAATAATGCTCTTCATTCAATCATATTCAAATCGTTACAACAATAATTATATCGGATTCATTTTAAAATTCACTTTAAATGGTCGTCTAGACAACCCATGAACGGCTCATCATATAATAGCAGACATTTTTAAATATGTATGCGGAACTTGAAAGGCTACTTTTTCTTCATGGCAGTCTTCACTCAATCGTATAGATATCAAAATCGTTATAACAATAATGAAATTGTTATTTCTTAATTATTCGTTTTAGGTGCTTAATTGATTAGTGGTGTTAATCTCTAAATAATAGTCAATACAACTCCCAACGCATTAAAAAATTCTTATCACTTGAGAGAATAATATAAAATTTTAAATTTTAATTTAATGACATTATTCATTCAGTCATGTTCAAATCGTTATAACAATAGCTATATTGGTTTTCAATTTTAAATTAATTTTAAATGGTCATCAAGATGCGTCCAACCGTGAACTGCTCACCATATAATAAGAGACATTTTTTTGCATGAAAGCTGGGCTTGAAATGTCGCTTTTTATTCACTGCAGTGGTCGCTCAATCGTAAATAGATCGAAATCGTTATAACGTTAACGAAATCCTTAATTACCTATTTTAAGTGTTTGATTCGATCTATTCATCTCTAAATACTAGTCAATAAGACCAACAATACATTAAGAAATGTTTGTCTTGTTAATATAGCTTAGATGTTCAAATATTAATTAAATGACACTATTCACATAATGATTCAAATTGTAATAGCGATATTATATCGTTGTCTTTTTAAAATTCATTTTAAATGGCCGTCTAGAGCTTATAACCTGTGAACGGCTTACTATATAATAAGAGATTTTTTTAACGTGCATGCAGGACTTGAATGTTCACTTTTTTTCACATCAGCTTTTGCTCAATCTGAAAGATATCAAAATCATTATAACAATAACAAATCGTTATGACTTAATTATACATTTTAAGCGTTTAGTTAGAAGTAAGCATTTTTAAATAATAGTTAATATGACTCACAACACATGAAGAAACGTCCATGACTTTTCAGAATAACTTAGAAGTTTAAATTTTAATTTACTGATACTATTTACTCAATCATATTCAAATCATTATATCGATAATTATATCGGTTTAATTTTAAATTCATTTTAAGTAGTCGTCAAGACGCGTCCAACCCGTGAACGATTCATCATAGAATAACAACATTTTTTAACGTATATGCGATACTTAAAATGTCACTTTTTATTCATGACAGCCTTCACTGCTTGTTAGGTAGACGTCAATGTTGAAAGAGAGAATCGAGAGAAAGTGTGTAGATGTAACTATAGAACCAAGAGAGAGAGTGTGTGTGTAAATGGAGCCGAAACATAGACGTCGATGGTTGTTGATCCCAAGTGCTGGCCGCTGCTTTATCAGACTATATATATATATATATATATATATATATTTTTTTTTTTTTTTGGGCTTCAAAATTTGACCCAAGTCTAAGCTTTTAGGAAAAATAAAGAAAAAAGAAGAAATTAAAGGATATACACCATTTTTTATTGTTGTATCAATGTTACACCACTCACATAAAATAATTGCTACTAAATTGTATTTATGCCACTCCATTTTTTATCCTTTTTTTCATTTTTTGTATTTTCATAACCTTTACTTATTTTTATTATTTTATATAATAATTAAAGTATTATTATTCTAAATTCTATTATATATTAGTTTAATTTCATATATACACACACACACACATAAAACCCTAGTTGCATCCTAAAATAACGCCGCCACAACGAACGCCGCTACTACAGCTGCCGCGTGCCCCACCGCCACAACCTGCCGCTACCCGCCGAGCGCCTCACCACCAAATGTTATTTACATATTATTGGCGTCTAACAGTAGCGAAATATTTGAGAAATTAATCTCGATGTAAAATTGAGGGTGAGACTTTACAAATACAAGTCAAACATTATTATGCATAATATCATGTTATAGCTCTACAACAACTATGACGCTCTTCCGATCTCGAAACTTCGATCGTATACCAAAATTTCAATCATATACATGTATCTTCTCTATCATTGGGGCGATTCGACCACAAAACTCTTAATAATACCTACAAGATTGTTAAAAAAGAAAGGGTAAGAGGGGTGAATACAAAGTATCCAGTTAATAACAACATGTATTAACTTATGATGAAATGCAAAAAGATCACTTTTATGCATAAAGAAAAAACCCTTTATATCCACAAGTTGGCCACATTACTAGTTTAGCCTCTACCTGTAACCGCAAGATACAAGGATTCAAGATGACTACGATCACATAGTATGGTCATACCACAAAAATTACCACATAGCAAGGCAAGACGGGTAGATAGCACCACCGGAGATGCTTAAAAGTAATAAACAATCATTTATTCAAAGCAATTATGCACAATTGAGTATCGAATACCAAAACAATTTAAGGAAAGCATGAGTTTCGAGAAGGGAGAACCAATACAGATGTTACTCATCTCTTTAACTTATTTTCCCAAATATTTCTTGAATTATGGAAAAGTGTTGTAACATCTCGTAAAATTTTAAGGCAAATTGTCATTTAATTGAATGATGAAAATTGAAATATGACAATGTAATTGTACTTGAATGGTTACAAAACTGTCAAAAATTATAATATAACAATGTGACGGCATTGGATTGCAAGATTGTTACCCAAATGACTATGATCACATGATTGATACTTGGACAATGAATTGGAATTAGAATATGATTATTGAGAATGTATTGATAGTGATTGTATAAACACATCAATTTGCTATTGATAATGTAAACGTTATTTAGATGATAATCGAATAACCGTTTGAAATGTCACAAGAATTTAAAGAATTGTGACTCAAGGAAGCCTAAAGGTAAATAATGTGATAAAGTTAACATTTTGGAAGTTGATAACCTAATTATAAAACCCTAGTAAGTGAAAGGGCTTAAGTAAAGAGAATCAAAACATTTTGACTTAATCATAAGATAACTCAAAGTATAAAGACTGCTCGAGCAATTTTCTGCCAAGTGTACGGTGCCACGTCGCGCCACTTGTCGCAATTTGATTGGTGGAACTCAAAATTTATTAAAGACAACTAAATCTCAACTATTATATAAAGGGCACTTGGGTCCTCAAACTCCCAAACCGTTCCCTTTGCTCTCCCAAACCCCAAAATTAGTTCAATATGGTCAAGGGAATAAGAAAACCAATAAAAACCCACCAAAACCCCTATTTGTCCTTTGAAAATGGTCCCTTACTATATATAAAAAGATTATAGCTTAAAAATAGCTTTAATTGAGGAATTTCAAGGCTTTAATGACACTTTTCTACTTAAGACTATTGAAGGAATATTTAGGTAATCTTTGAGGTGAGTAACACGTGTCTTGGCTCTATCCTTTTCTATCTATTAGCTCTCTCTTTCGGCACTCTCTCTATAAACTGTATTTGGCCTTTAATGATTGATGATGCACCATTATTTTGGATAAATGATTGTTCTTTACTCTTGGCCGTCGCTAGTGACGCTATATACCCTGTTAGATCTTTCCCTACACACGCTCTTCCGATCTGTTGAAGTATCCTATCCCACATTAGAATGGAAAAGAAGTTGTGACTACTTTATTAGTGTGTTTTGTAAAGGCTTAATAAAAAGAAATAAAGATAAATTATATTAAAATCTATTATTATATATATTACTTTGGGCCTTCGGCCTTGGGGTCTTTGGGTCTTGTTGACCAAGAATGTATTTCTTTTTATTTTATTTTTATATATCTCGAATTTATGGAAATTTTGTTTTCAGTTAATTCGGTTGATATTAAGAGTTGTTAACAAAACTCTATCCGGTCTGAAGGGTTGCATCCTATCGGACATTTTGAAGTCTATAAAAGGGAACCAATCCGACAGATTTATTCATCCCGCTTTTGAATAATTTCTTCCCTGTTCTGTCCATTCCACTTGAGAGAAAATAAAACACTTAATATTCTCCAGGGCCTGATTTCGAAGTGCTCGATTTCTAGGTAACAGATTGTTGAATTCTGGTAGCATTCCGTTCGTTGAACTACAAGCACAAGGAGTAGGGGTGAAATTTTGCTATAGGACATAGTTTATCTAGCCTCAATCTATATTCAAGTCAGTGATTCTGTTCTATTTTTTTTTGTTCGTTTCTTTAATTCTTTCTGTTGAAAGTAATCTTTGCATTCACTTATTCTTTCTAACATACCCGTTCTGCTCTGCTATTTGAATTTCTTTATGGTATTATGGTCTTACTATGTGGTCTCGGCCATTCTGAATTGTTATTGAATTGTATGGGTTATGGGTAGAGGCTAAACTAGTGATGTGCTCGAACTTCGTATATTTGTATCTTTGTGGATGACCTCTTTGTGCATAAAAGTTCCGTCTTTTGTATTGTTTTCCGTTATGAGCCAATGCATGTTATTATTCACTGAGTGCTCTGTACTCACCCCCTCTTCTACAATCCTGTAGGTATTGAATTTAGAACTATGTGGTCGGATCGTCCCAAAGGTGGAGAAGATACATGTATGTGATCGAGATTTCGGTGTGTGGCCGAAGTTTCGTTGTGGGTAGCCCACAATATATTTAATTATCATAGTACGCAGCAAAAGCGTCTCAGCACTTCTGAATTGTATCTGTAGAGTCTCGCCCCTCGATTCTGAATCGAAATACATATTTAAATGCTTCCGCTATTGTTAAAACTGTGGGCATGACAAGTGTTCCCAAAACCTTAACATTCTTCAATCAAAATTGTGTTTGAAGTTGGATTTATAACTTTTAATCTTGCCAAAATACTTTGTAGGAGAGAATGATATTTAAAGAAATATTATATGGATGGAAAGAGAGAATCAAGTGAAGTGTTTTGGGAGAAAGCTTTGATAAATTATATTAGCATTTGACCTTTTATAGTTATTAGGATTTAATTATTTGCTATTCTACCGTATTTAATTATTCTTATACCACATTTTTTTCTCTTTTTTTTTTTTTTTGCTTCTTTATTTTTTTATTATTATTTATTATTTATATTATGGCTTGTTTGGTAAATTTTATTTTTGTAATTTATAAATTCACCTACTATTGATTTGACAACTACTCAACAATTACCACACATTTCAAATTTTAATTAAATTTCCACCACTCATTATAAATTCACTTTATAAATGTTTTTTTCACCAATGCGACAACTGTTAGTGGTAACAAGTGAAAAAAAACATGGTAACAAATGGAAAAATAGGGTACAAAAAACTATCGTAACACCATAATTATTCTCTCTATCATTGAATTTGAAACTATTTTTGCTTGTTATCTCTGGTTTTTTGGTCAAGATTTATCAGATTTATTAGCGATTGATCAAGGACAATAATCTTCAGTTGTTATTTGATTTTGAATGGGTGATGAATGCATTTACATATTAGGATTCTTGTAATTGAAATTACATTTAAATGTTTGCATGATTCCAGAGATATAATATTACCCATACTTTCCCTTTTTTAGTAATAGATTTCATATTTTTTAATTTGTATTTATATTTTTTTCCATTTACTTTCCTTCTATTTTTTTAGGCGTGTTTTTGCAATGTAATCATCTATATTTGTAACATGTTTCGCCTTGAACCAATATCAAAAACAGCCATTTCATCTCTCTTTCGAGTGTCAACCAAGCCTGCCGTGTCGGAGCACTTCGAAATGCCAGCTTCCAAACCACTTGACAGGAATACAAAAACATATAAAGAACACGTCAACCATCCAAAGTTTTTACTACATTAAACATTCGAGCATATTAATGCATACATTTTTCTGAAGGGGGTCAGGAAATGAAGAAAAGAAAACCAGGAACAGTTGAGATTACATAAGAGTGAACAAATTAACAAATCGAAAAGCTAACTACTCTAGAATTTTCAGCACAGATGAAATTAAAACAGCTGGCAATGAGATATTACATTGCAGGGAAGGATGGATTCGTTAGACTTGAACCTATGAGCCCAGAGCAAAGGCTAGCCCCATCAAGTGTCTTGCTACTCTCGGCCCTCGGGCTACTTCCGGCACTGCTATTAGACAGAGAACCATATGCACCCCTCTGTAGAACTCCAGTTGGAGATGAAGCCAAATGGGGGCTACTATCCCAGCCATCCTTCATAAGGCCTAATGCAGTGGCATTCTTTTGATCATTGGTATTGTTACTGGTGCTATGTAGAACCTCCCCAAGAGGTCCACCCTCTGATTGTTCCCATGAAATGGGGATCCAATTCGTTTGTCTTTGGCTCCGTTCAGTTGTAATGGTGCCTACTCCTAATCCCATTTGGGTTGCATCAAGTTCTCGGGACAATCTGAGTGGAGAGGCAGTTAGCTTTTCAGTCGTGGGAGATGAGGTAGACGACATGAAGTCAGATGTCACCACAGGAATGGAAATGGAAAGCTGAGTCCTGTCCGACTGCATGTCAACGTCTGGCCACGAAATGGCCGAGCATTCTGATGGGTTTTTGGGCCATTCATCAATGAACTGGCGAAGTGGATGCTGTGATTTACTTTTGTGATCATTGAGATTGCTACTCACCAGCGAAGAACTTCTATTTAAAGGATTTAGCAAAGAATCAGAGCAGACAAGTCCAAACTGGGAACAAGAAGATTCTGCATATGCATTCTGTTGTTGGGGAATGGAATATTGGTTGTCTTTCAAACTTGTATTAGTGGGTACCATGGAGAGCCCTGTTTTACCTTGATATCCCACTTCCACATTTTCCTTTTCCAGATAACTCCTGTTAATACAGAACAGTTTGAATATTTATTGGGTCAAAGGAAACATAAAGGGTTTGTAATAACATTAACATAGAAAAGGGAAAAACTTGAGGGAAGGGACCACAGTTCCCCAAGAATGAGCAAATTTCTCCTGATTTTCCCCAATCAACCATTTGAAACCAAAGTCAGACCTTTTGGCATGGATTAGACTATCCAGGATGCTAAAAACCTACCTGTTAGCATTTGGGGTAGCAGGAAAATGATTTTTTGAACCAGACTGCAACTTGTTGAGTTGGTGATTATACGAAAGTGCAAGATTGTTGGATGCACCAGCTCCCGGCACCGCAGATGCTGTGGTGGAGGAAGCCACGGGCATCAGCTTGGTGCTAGTCGTGTTGGTTCCAGTAACGGAATGGCCAGATTGACCTTCCACAGGCTTTCTTGAACGGTGACGGCCTCTGTTCATATGCCGCTCGCAATACTTCTGATCGGCGACTGCATCTCGAGAGCACCGCCACTTCTTTCCATCAGTCCTTCTACACCTTCCTGGCTCTGGATCATTGTTGGAAAATCCCAGATGGAAAGCACCCCATCCCACTGCTCAACAGACATCCAGTTAGCCCAAGAAAACCAAATTATGAGTCAAAACATTACAGAAACACATACATGAAGTCTAGCCCAAATGCCCAATTAATGGAACAGAACAAATATTCAAACAAAAATTCCAAAATCAAAAACCATCAAACAGTACCAGTTCTTGGGCAAAATCATAGAGCATTCTCTAGTAAACATCCAAGAAGAACACAAGTAGAAAAGGAACTCACAAGAATTGGGTCTTAGGCCAGAAAAGCTAGAGAAACCAGCAGACTCCAGGGCTTTTCTGATGGGATTGAGGAGATAAGAAGGAATAGGCACATTTGCAGTAATGTACTTGTAGATCAAAGCCTGGTGTTCTAATTCCATCCATTGTGATGGACTAAATGGCCCTCTAACCCCTGATAGCACTCCTTGCATGCTAGCAGCATTTATGCATCCAGGCCCATATCCTGAAACACAAAGATAAAATATTCAGATAAAAACACAGCCAAAGCCAATCAACTCTACACTGCTTAAAAACAAAGGGAAAAATTTTTTTTTGAGTCTTTTCTTGCTCTCCCACCCCCACAAAAACATAAAGCATTTTTTTTCCTTTTTGTTCTTTAACTGCCACTCAATAGCTTCAAATCTACTGAACCATTTTAATTCAAAAATTATCCCAATAAAGGGGGCAGGGGGGCTTAAACATAGTTCCTTTTTTGTTTGGACAAGGCTTAAAAGAGCCAACATATGTTCATGTGACAAGACTATCCCAAATCGAAAAACCCACATCATCGATAACTAATCTTTGCAATTCCATAAGCAGTCACTTACCAAAAATCCCAGCTTTATCTCACAAACCTAAGCAGAATAAAAGTGCTCAGACACCCTAGACAACCCCCCCAAAACCAGAAAGCTACTGGTATCAACATCATTTGCTCATAGCATACCATATAAGAAGAAAAAGTTACAAGACATGTTCTATTTTCTAACCTGTGTTTCTACTAATGGAACTGGACATTTGATGATAGTAAGGGGATGTCAAAGCCTGAGAGTTGGGAGAAGAGAAGCTGAGCATTTGTTGGCCTTCAGAGAAATTACTACTATTAGATCTCAGCAAAGTTATTCTCTCCTGAAGCAGCATTGCCTCACTAGAAGTTATCTTGGCTAGTTTAAACTCCCTGTATTCATCCTCATTAATGGTACCTGCAGGCCTTTCTTGCTTGAGAAATCCAGATCCGTACCATTTCTGCTTAGCATCAGCAGCATTTTCTGAGGGAAACACATTATTGTTTGTGGTTGAGCAAACCAAACCATCCAAGCCCACAACCCCAAAATCCATTAAGAGGGAACGAGAAGCGAGAGCCTACAAATTAGACAAGAAGCAAGAAAAATGGAGCAGCGGGTCATCACACAAGGATACGTAGGCTTTGTCTGTCGGAAGAAGGACCATTTCAAGACTCCTTTTTTAGTTGGTATTTTTGGTTAAGCACATTTCAGAAGAGTAAGGTCCAGTGGTCATGGTGGAGTGAGTTTGATGTTTGTCAAAGGAAAGTGTTGTTTTAGAGGGAGGAGAGAACGGGGTGGGGTAGGCGGAAGGTAGGCGTAAGGGGGGTTGGACAAGGTTGGAGTGCCGTGTATAAAATAAACTCTTTCATATTTTTATCGAGACGCGTTACATATGCAATAATCACGTTGGATTATATTCTATTACTGTTAATTACTGTTAATATCATTGAGTTTGCTTTTATGAGCCCTGCACGGTGCTTATATTCTTATAATGGTGATACTTCATTCCGAGTCATTATTGCCAAGTATCTTATATATTATCATGACAAGAATCACGAAATAAATAGTCCATCAAAGCACCACAATATATGATGATATCTGGATTTTTTGAGTTAGGCAAAACTTGAAAGCATAAAAATCAAGGTGAAGTTTTCGTGATTATAAAGTGTCTTGTCAAATACTTTAAGATTACAATAAATTCGGTAATGTGATTAATGAGAAATGGAACAATTAGATATAAATGTGTCAATTAATTCACTCTTATTATATGTAGGATTTGTTAGTTATCAATGGCCTTAAAGTACTGAATTTGATATTTTTTGAGTATTTGAGATTTTGGTATTACAAAATGTGCAGCGGGATACAAATTCTCAAAAGGGAGACATATTGCATGTGTGTTCAACAAAGTTTTTTATCATTGAAATTCCATGCCTTGAATATTGTACAGTTGAGTCTTCCGATCTCTAGATATGGATGATATGCCAAGGCTCATTTAAGGGTCAAAATTTAAAGAAAAGTAGAAGCTGGAATACGAAGGCAGTATAAACAGAAAGAAGGGTGTTTGTACCATTTTAGGAATTATTATGCATCCAGCTGTTTCGACATTTCTTGACTCTTCTTGCTTGAAGGGGGTGGTGGGGCGCAGGGAAAAATCTTTTAATTATCAAAATATATTCAGTACCCTTGTTCAATTAAAAACTCATTGGGGTTTTTAAATGAACTTGTAAATTGTTGATTTGACTGTGGAAGATGTAGTAGAAACTCTTGGAGTGCCACATATGATTATCTTTAATTAGGCGGTGCATACGTTAACACAAGTAAATTCTCAAGTTTTATCTTTAAATGATAAACTCCTGACTAATACATGATAAATCACTACAATTACATTGTAAAGCACAACAATCACCTCATATGATAGTTCACTTCTAGTCCAATGATATGATGTTATTATCAATACCATAATAGAATCACACTGACTATTCTAATTTCTAAAGTGACCGTATAATCAAGTGGGATGGTACTGAAGTGTGCCTTCTTCATTTGAAGGAGGCGCACAAGTGATAACGTACATTATAAGTTGCTACACACTTGTATTGACAGTAGAAATTTAGTCATTGATTTATCCAACCCACATCATTTCTATAAGATTCATTTTTTTTTTCTTTTCTGTACAAATAGGTTTTTCCCAGCATGTACTCAGTTTCTCTCTTTCTAGGTGAACAGGTCAAATACGATAATGTTTATGTTTATTTTTGTTAACAATTTTTACATTGAAGCTTACCTAAATATGAGTTGGACTCCGGGTGCATCAATACCTTGTTTTATAGAAATAAATAATTTTTTTTAGAATAAAAATTTTATTTTATGGCATTTATTTATTTATTTATTTGTGTGAGTTGGGAATTGAAGTACTTATCTTGTTTTATTGTTGTATGATTGAGCCATATAGTGTGTTTTAAATGTATATAAACTGAGTGAGAGCTATTAATCTTGATCGGGTAGAGAACGGCCGGGTGGCAATGATCTTTGGCAGGATCGAAAATTCTTCATGTACAGTTATAGTGTAATTTTATTTATTATTACTATTATTATTATTATGCTTTGAAGGTCAGGAACAATTCTTTTAGGTCATGTATTAATTGATCTTCTGATTGCAAGCCAAATAATAAAGTTTGGAAGGTGTAGAATTAATATAAGATTTAAGTTGGCAGGTACGTCTTCAACGTAGATAGAAAGTGTTAAAAAGAATTAAAGTCAGCAAATTCTTTATTTTAATGTTTTTGAATAGAGGGTTATTAATTTCTTATTTTTGTTTTAATTATTATTATAAATAAATGGAATATAAATAAAATGTATAATTATGAGAGTAAGAGAATTGCGTAATAACTGTGACTTTCATTAAATATATTAGATAAAAGTAATTTAATAATTTTGTTTTGAAAAGAATTTACAAGAATGACATGAATTGTTTTCAAAAACCAACTGATCCTCTATTGGTATTTTATAATAACTAGAATTTTCACCTATGCGTTGCACGAGATCTAAAAGTAATAATAATAGTAATTCTAGGAAGACATGTTTATCTGGTATGAAAAAGTGACAACTAATTTACGTTTGTCAACTAACAAAGATCAGTTATTCATATTAGATAAACATGTCTAATTATAATTACTCTACTAATAAATGTCAACGAATTTTTATACAAAAATTTAATAAATTATTAATACAGTCAATTAAATCTTATATTAGTATTATGAAACAAGTTTTTATAGTCATTCAATCATAGTTAGACTTACTCGTCCGAAAACTTTTTGCACCAGTTGATTCTTTATTTTTTATACAATGCGTATAGGGGACACGAGGGGAACCAATATCAGTTATTCATCTCAGATAAACATTTCTCCCTATAATTACTCTAATAACAAATGTCAATGAATTTTTATACAAAAATTTAATATAAATTATTAATACAGCCAGTTGGGTCATATATTAATATTATGAGACATAAGTTTTAATAATCATTCCATTATATTTGAATTTATATGGCGGTAACACTTTTTGTACCAGTTAATTATTCTTCTCCTTTTTTTTATACAGTGGGTATAGGGGATGACATGTGCGTTCCAACCCATAACCTCCTATCTAGAATGTGATAAAACTAATTATTGTAATACTTGTTTGAATTATAGCACCAGTTAATTATACATATATAAATAAAAAATTACTTTAGGTGATTCAATAAAAATAAAATGTTTAATAAAAATTATTAAACAATTATTACAGTGCAATTGTATCAACATTCGGTCCATTTCTCAAATAAATAATCCAACTCTAAATACGATAAGATTTAAATTGTTTCGTAGGAAATTATCAAGAAGTTCTAATTTAATTATAGAATTGGCAAATTGAATTACTATGATTTAAAAAAAATCAATTTGATGATTGCACTACAATAATCATATAAAAATTTCTTCAAAAATTAACCAAAATTGAAATTTACAATTATATTTACTGATTTTTAGAAATTTATTAGTTTACAGACATGCTATGCTTGTATTTTCAAATCATAAAAATTACTATATGTTTTTTTAAATAGAACTCCCAATTAATTTCGTGTTCAGATCGGAAGAAGTGATAGATTCCTAATTCAAAATATTTGGCTAAAGAAACCACCGTGAATTGAGGATGAGATATGGGTTAATAAAGAAAAAAGTAAATATTATTTAATAAATTAGTGTAACAATCTCAAAAAAATAAAAAAAGATAAAAATAAAAATACCAAAAATGAATTAAATGATCTCACTAGAAATCTTATATAGTCAGAAATCTTATAGAGCTATAAATCTTACAGAGTCAGAAAATGAGAGGAAAAAGTCATAATTCTCTTATTATATATATATATATATAGATTGCACCACTTGAATTGTAAGCATCAAGCTCCACTTGTTAGATTATTATTTTTGTTATATTTGAAAATTTTGTCCAGTCACATAAAAGTATATGTACATTATCTAGAAAGACAATAAATAGTTATTAAAATGGTACAGGAAATTGCTTAAAATTAAAGGGCTCTGGTGGATTGGATAATAGGTAATAATAAATACTTAAATGGGACGTTAACTTGTAAATTCCCACTCTGCCCCTGTCATATAAGTACTTCTCAAAAATCCATGGCAAAGGCAGTCGAGAAATGCCACTCCACATTGATGTCGTTCTTATCATTCTTACTTATTAGTATTTCATGAAGACGCTAGAAGAACGAAAAATTGAAGTCACAATAAAAGATGTGATAAAAATCACTTACATTACATATGACCTCATGAGTTTTGAATCATTCCTATATATAAGCGCCAAAAAAGATTACTTTTCATGAAATTTTCACTCTTTTATTTAACTTTAAAGCTACTCTTTATATTTCTTTAAAATTAACAAAAAATAATATATTAAAATAAATACTTTATGTATCTTCTTAACTTTTATTCTAAAGTTTGGAACACACCATCTATATTCAAGGAGATAAAAATTTTGGGAGTGATTGAAAAACACGGGAATGAGCTCAAATTTACAATCTTTAGATCTCAATCATGAACGATAGTAATTCAACTTTATTGTTGTTTTAGCTGGCTTATACCTTGATTCCTTTTCGAGCCGACTCTTGGACTAGATCATTTTCATCCATAATCATGACCACGATTGCTGTCTCCCTAATAACAACTTGCATCAACTTGGAATACCAATAGGGTACAAACCCTTGTGCCATGGCAAAAACAGCTAAAGATGGGAATTTGGAAGGGGGAAAGGTAACAGTAAAGCAAGATGATGGAGACGAATCAACGGTGGGTGGTGTGGTAGGGATAGCCTAACATGAACCCCACCACCAGCCAATGGTCCCCAGACAAAACAGGACATTAATTCACCCCCACACACACCTCAACTTGCTTGCTTCAATATATACTTTGTAGTTTGTACGCATATAGTCATATACACGCACAATTGGAATATATGCATACATTGGAAAATTACGAGCGGTTGCTTTTTCAGGCCATCTAGACGTCCCCTACTAAAAAGTGAAAGTGGCTGGCACCCACCATACCTTGCTTCGGGGCCAATCTCTTATATCAGAGCAAATTTTTGATTCTATATATATATTCTATTTATTTATTTACCTTTTTCTCCCGTTTAAGGTTCATAGTGCCAATGCAGGAGCAGGGTTGGTCAAATGATCACTTGTAAGCAAATAAACTGCTTGAATAGAATTATTATGGAACTTAGATCGGAAGTACTTATTTCAGTAATCAGGGTAAGCCGATAACCAACAAATGAGGGCTATAACGCCCATACTTTCGGATCCTACTTGGACGAAACAGAAGATATTGTCTATATCATACGTTCACGAAGAGCAGAAACGCTAATGTTTGCCTCTTGTGAACAAATGAACTGCAGGGCCGAAGATATATAATATTGTAAGAGTCATAATGAAAGTCGAGTAGTAAAAAGTAAGTAGGCTCTCGGGTATGCGTGTGGCGGGACGCGAGCGTGTGTGGATGGAGTGTTGTGCCGGGTGGGAGAGGGGCGAGATGGGGTTCGCTTCCGGATTGCCGACAGGAGTGAATAGGGACCCAAAGCCAGCCTTTTTTTTGTTAGCTTCTTTTGCCAACTTTGGACGTCACCTTTTGTACTGCTTCTCACTCACCAATTTGCCATGATATTTTCATCCCTCATTATTGATCCTCACCTTCCCAATATATTCCATCCATTTCTGATCTCGTGTAAAGGGGGAACAGCTATCGTATCTTTTATGTGTGTGCTCAAAGATTTTCATTCTTTCTTTGTTTATAATATGTTTGTGTGATAAATATTCTCTAGCATTTTCATATAATTCATAATTTTATTTTTTGAGTAAGAAGTCTACTTATTTATAATCACATTAAAACATCGCCAACAAATGGGGCGAGAAATATAGGAACATAATCAAGCAAGTGCCTATGCACTCGTGCTGTAATAGCATATTGAGCTAAATAATGAGCTATTTCATTGCTAGCACGTGGAATATAAACATACGAACCACAATGCAACCTATCAAGAAGAGCAATAATATGTCTCAACAAAGGGGCCAAAGCCCCATCCGCCTCAAGTTGCTGAATACCCCGAACCACCAGCGTGGAATCAATGCGTGCATCTTGAATCTCCATGCCTCTACTCATAAGCAAATTCAAGCCATAACAAAGTGTACGAGCCTCTGCCCCATCCACCCTAAATTTCTCCTCCATCGCCGCAGCAAAGGCCACCACTATCACCCCCAACTTTATTCCACACCACACCTTCCACACCACAACTCCCAACCTAATCGATGAAGCCGTTACAGTCGCATCGAAGGCAAAAAAATTAGCCAGCACCACCCACCCCCTCTCCGTCTTGCTCCCAGCTGGCTAGGCTCGCCAACATTTGGGCTCGAGTTGAAAAAAGCAAGAGCCCAAGCCCAGCTCGGCTCCGCCCAGCCGTGAAAATTAGGCTCGACTCGATCTTTGGCTCGAGCCTTTTCCGAGTTGAGCAGAGCCGACCTGGTTTTTTTAATTTTTTTCTTATTTTAATTTAATTTTTTTCTTTCTTACTTAAGTTTGAAGTGGGACCGCTCGGCTCGTTAGGCCCGTAATTACGGGCTAGCCCGTTTGGCCCTCCGAGCCACGCGGGCGATGGCGCGAGTTTTTTACAGGTCGCCCAAGTCGGCAAGCTCGTTATGCATCCCTACCTCTCTTCTACTGGTTGCCAACTGGAAAATCCTCAAATGCTCCATGGATTTTCAAAAACATTTTGGCCTCTATTATTCATACATATATATATTAAGGAGAATGGTTTCCTAAAAAAGTTTTCATGTCGTTTTGCACTTTCTAAATCCATCTAATTTTCTTCTTTTTTTTGGTTTTTTTTTCGGTTTATATATATATATATAAATAAAAGTAGAATAGTTTCCTAAAATTTTTTCCTCCCATTTTACATTTTCTAAATCTATTCAATTTTCTTTTTTTCCCTTTTTCTTCGGCTTTTTTAGTTTTCTTCTCTTTTTTTTCCCCGAAAACTTTTCCACCTCTATCGCTTACATATATATATATATTATTAATAAAAGGATAATAGTTTCCTAATATTTTTTTCCCGCCCTTTTATATTTTCTTAATCCCTGAAATTTCCTTCTTTTTCCTTGGTTTTTTTGGTTTTCTTTTTACTTCTTTTTTCCCGAAAACTTTTTGGCCTCTATCACTTATATATAAAAGGAGAATAGTTACATAAAATTTTTTGCAGCTCTTTTACGAGTCTCGTTATAACACCATACAAACCATACACTATGACACCATACGGATTACGTGGCATGCCACGTAATCCGTATGGTGTCATAGTGTATGGTTTGTATGATTCTATAACATTTTCAGCTTTTTTACACTTTTTAACTCCATCAAATTTTCTTCTTTTTTTCCTCAAATTTTTCAATTTTCTTTTCTTTTTTTTTTCCTTGAAAACCTTTTGGCCTATATATATAAAAGGAAAATAGTTTCCTAAAAATTTTTCCTCCCCTGTCACACTTTCTAAATTCATTCAATTTTCTTTTTTTTCTTTTTTCTTCTGTTTTCTTTTCTGTTTGTCTTTTTCAAAAAAATTTGACCTCTATTACTCATAGAATAGCTTGCCAAAAAATTTTTCTGCCTTTTTGTACTTTCTAAACCAGTAAAATTTTCCTTTTTTTCTCATTTTCCCCAATTTTTCGGTTTTCTTTTCTTTTTTTCCCGAAAGCTTTTTGGCCTCTATTACTCTATGATCTCTATACGGAACCCGACTGTCAATAGATATTAGCCAACTCAGCACGTGATTGTTGGGCACCGTGTAGGGAGCTCGTGTTGGCTGTTATATATTGGCAGCTGGATTTGACTCATTAAAAAGACTATAATTATGTGTAGTAAGTGAAATTATAATTAGAAAAAAGGGTTAATTACACAAGTCGTATCCAACCTTTGAG
>CAVNYN010248748.1:0-110692 GCA_963692815.1 Nyctanthes arbor-tristis
TAAATATATAATTTTTTTAATTTTAAAATAACTTTAGCCGTCGGTTTGTGAAGAACAACTGACGCAAAATACTTATATATATATATATATATATATATTACACCAGATCAAATTCTACCAGTGTTCCTGTGACCCTAAAACAACAAATGCACAAGTCACAACTAGCCAAGAAAAAGCAGTATCGACAATAACAATTTACATAAACTTTAAAGTAGTTATTACCAACTTAATATAAATGAATTTACAAATTCTACTACATAAGCAATAACATAATCTAGATTAATAGACTGACGTAAATAAACTAATTAAAATAAAACTAACCATCGAATATAAATAAAAGTACTCCAAAAATCAGTAACTATTATATTACTATAAATATACACTCCTCCAATCATCACCGCCTTTATAAAAATCTTACTACAATCAATAGTTAAGACCGAAAATCACATACAATTTTAGAGAAAGTACTCGACCCATAATTCCTGAACCTTATCTATATTCACTTGAATATATAATCTAGTTTCATATGCCTACAACAAAGAAAAAAATATAATTATGCTTTGTTAATAAAATAAATACATGAATGATTAGATAATTTTTAGTATTCTACAAATATTTATACCATATCAAGATATTCTTCAGTACCAGCATACATAGTTACTATTTCTCATCACACAGTAGCCACACTCATCATATCCGGGTTGTTGAGTGTACTAAAATTTCGAACGAGTTGAAAATAAATATTAGTAATTAAATCATTAAAATTTGAAACTTCAATAATTATGGTAACATTTAGAGGATATTTTTCATAGCTTGATTGTTTTCCACATTAGACTTTTCTTCACTATTTTCCCTAACACCCACAACGTTTTAAATACCCTAGAGTAAACATACACACACACACACACACACATATAAGTTAAAAAGGCTCAAATTTAAAAAAAAAAAAAAAGAAAAATCGAATAATATACAATAGTTACTGATAATTGCTTATACAGTCAATTGCCGCCTGATAGGCATTTTGCGTCTGTTATCCTTCCATTTAAGGCATAGCACCAGCAGCATCCAGTGGTTTCTAAAATATTTTATAAGAACGTAAATTTGAATATTTAGTCATAAATAACTCAAATTAAGTCAAGACCAAACAACAAATAAATAGCTGCAATGATTTTACCCCATATAATATGGTGATATAATGTACTTTTTATCCACCATTTCTCCCATCGCGTGGACAACGTACCCATAACTCGTCTGTTGAGTAGTTATATAATTAATAGCCCCGACCAGCGATGGACAAAGAAACTCGATATTTTAAATCTTGGATTCCTTGCACAAATGATGTAGGTACCTGAAATAAATTATACCAAACGTGGAATGTCAAATTAAAAATTATATTATATACGTAATTGTGAGGGAGGAAGTCTTACATTTCCCAAACTTATAAAATAGGTGCGTTCAACCAGTGCATGTTGAGTAAGTCGGTTATATCAGTGACGGAAACATTAATTTAATGGTCCATCATGGCGAAGTAGAGAAACACATCTTTGCCGCTCAGCATCCCAAAGAAATCTGCAGAGAGGGGCAGTTTAACAGTCAGATCATGCAATATTTTGAGGTTCGGAGTCAGGATGCCAGTGTTGCATTGTCAATAAGATTAGGGTGCACAGAAGAAACTTTAAACTCACGAGCTGTTTGCCTTTTTCCTTGGATGTTGTTTGCTTGGGTAACGGTTCCTACAGTAAAAATTTATTTGCCATCAATGTGCAACACAAAATCCAACGTACAAAGAACCTTGTTCTGTAACTTCAATTGATTACTTTGCCTAACATCACTAAATGTGCGGGCCAATTAGTGTAACCGCCTTCACCTACATCCACCAACTCAAGGTATTGAAATTTCAGGCCTTTTACAGTGGAGGAAGCAGACAAAACATAGGTTTTTGCTCCCATCCTAGATTATTACATAACACAAACTCAAGGTTTCAATTCTAATAACCTTGTACAATGTCTTAAAACTAACTTAACTAACAACTGTCGACAACTGATTTCAACTGTCATGAGGAGCAACTGTTCCGAAAACAATGTGAGCTTCGTAGGACCTAAGAGCCTTCCGATCTTGGAAATCATGGAACTTTGGGCTTGGAAGCTCCATGAAGGACTTTATTGGGTTTGGCGGCTCCTTAAGGGACTTCTGGGCTTAGATGCTCTTTAAGGGCTCGAGCCCAACTCCGCACTGGACCTCTGGGCTTGGGTGCTCCTTAGGCGCTCAGGCCTAGCTCCGTTCTGGACCTCTGGGCTTGGGTGCTCGTTAGAGACTTGAGAGCCTCAACCTCCGCCTGGTAGTTACCTGGTACAACAATCACTATTAGAGGCTGTATTATGCGGACTAATAAAATATCAAATAAACCATCTCAAGGTGGTGAAATAGTAAAAATTTTATATTGTCACTATGAAGGTAGTTTATTTTGTCTCAATGATAATGTGACACACTACCATTTATTATAAAACACAAGTTGGTCCCATTTGAATATAACACAGAGTGGTGTGCCAACGGATGGCATTAGAAAATTAATGCACTATCCAATTGGATATATTTTGTTAAACAAGATAGTTACATCGCTCTTCAATACATAGTGATTTTCATTTCTAGAAAAAATCATGATCATGATTCATCTATGGTTAAAAGGCAAGCTAATTGATCAAATCCAAATTAGATGGAGTAATCTATTTATCACCAAATCGATAATCTATTTACCGTTTCATTTTTCTCCAATGGTCCCATTAAAAATGCGATGTCAAAATGTGTGTCCTGGTGGTAAGATACACACATAACAATTCGACTTAGCCTCTATGAAAAGTTGGATACTATGCCAGTTAGAGCAAAGTATTTTAATTGGGAGAGCAACGCCTTTGAGTTCTAGCGGCTTCAAGTTATTAAGGTTCTAGGCGGCAGCCACGGTAAAGGATAAAAGTAGCAGAGGCCATTTATTTTCATTACATAGAATATATTCTCTGCCTTCTCATACCCAGGTAAATCAACCACCCTAAAGATTTTACCTACTCCTAGATTCTCGGCATGATAGAAAAGCATATTACCGCCTGGCCATGGCAGTTTGTTCAGCACTATATATATGAGCTTGATATCCATCAATACTGTCCAAACGTGTACTCGTACCTCTTGAAAATGGCTGATAATTTAACCCCCAACATTCATGCTCAATCAGCCCCTCCTACCTTGGCTGGGGATTGTGGATTTGAGTTTTGATTACTCAGATACACTCCCACCTATTCATGTTACTATATTTGCACTGGAAAGAGGAAGATTCAGATTTAAAACTCCATGCATCAATGTCGATCTCACTGATTTTAAGGTCCATGTGGAGTACAGTTTGTTCAATTACTGTTGTTCCAAATTTCCACACTATCGGGAAGCTAATTCTCAAAAGGAGATTGCGCGGGCTCATTTCAAAGCCGTCATTGACATCATTGGGCTCATTTCAAAGCCGTCATTGACATCATTCTCAATCCACTTGAATATGGCAAGGTTACATTTCCTATTCCCTAACCGTCAACAACAATAAGATATGATTCGAGGCTGTGATTTCTTTGAGGATAAACACTACGCTTGTATTTCTTCTCTCATCCTTGTAGATATTGCTCAAGAACGGCATCCCATATCCAATCAAAACCCATTACTACCAAGGAAGTTTTTGGGTCGCCAATTGGTTATGGAACACTTGAAAAAACATGATAGCTTTCATCTTATACGATTTTCAGCATACGTGGCAGCTAAAGCTCATGACCGATTTGATCAGGGTAACCCAGGAATGGGGGAAGAAGGTGATGATTGAATTGAGAGTTTGTTGAAGGACGTCGAGATGATGGAATTGGTAATGGACCCTGAATTCTCTTCCTAGCTGTTGTTGGACTTGTTTGGGCTTTAAGCCAATAGCAACGTTTAAGTTTTGTTTCTAGACGTGTTAGTTGGGCCTGGTAAAGCATATTAGTTTATGTGTGTTTTGTGGGCCTACTTGTGTTGAACATGTGGGCCTTTCTCGTGTTTTTTGTTTGTTTTGGCCCAGTTGGGTCTTGCGTTTATTCTGACCTTTTATCTAAAGGTCAGCGTCTTGTATTTGTTAGTGTTTCTATAAAATTTGCTATTTTATTTTTTTTAAAAAAAAAAAGCAGCAGAGGCACTGGTGGTACACCTATCTCTTTGGTCATTATTTTTAATTTTTTTATTCAATTTTTTTTTTTTTTTTACCTCTAGTCCGACCTTGTTCTCTAATCTAATACATTCAACACTAATTTTTCTATCAAAATGACGGTTCTCCTCATATGGAGAGAACTGTCTTATATGACGCTAACATGGCATGAACTAGCCCACAGCTATGTTTTAACTATCTGATGCAAGCAATTGCACGGTTGAAGTTTAAAACACAAAATCAGAGCACCCACCCACCCCGACCCAATAATTTCCACCCTCAATTTCGGATTCCCTACGTTACCCGCGACCACACCCGAAATTTCGGCCAGCGACCCACAGAGCTGCAACCTACATCTCGGACAGGTCCGAACCAGAGCCGCCGCGACCACGCCAACCCAATTTCTAGCGCCACCACGGCCCCAAGCTTCGGCAGAGATTGGGTTCGCCGGACCCTAATTGGACCTCCAGAAGCTGCTCCGCGGCCGTCAGTTGCTGCCCCCTTCAAAACCCAAGCGTGGTTGCCTCCGCCGGACTCAGGTAAGTCAAATGACGTTGTTCGGGTACTGATTTTTCAAATTGAAGGTCGTATGTCGTTGAGGTTGGAGAATTTAAATGGAAATTTGATGATTTTTCTGTGTTGGTAGCTTCTTTTTTCATGTCTATTTGCTCAATAAGAAAATTGGACTACTCACTGTTGTTATAAATTTCTATTCTGCCAGGTATTGTGAAATTTTAGTTGGGGAATTTTAGTTATGCATGTCTCATTGTGGAATTGTTGTTTGTTATCACAATGTGAGCGTTTGGAGAATTTTAGTTGTTTCCATTTGATGTGTGAGGACCAATTATGTATATGACAGCCACATAAATTTGCTTCTTTGGTTATGCGAATGAACTGTTGGAGAATGGTTGGATGTTATTGTGATGGGCTGATAGCTATGGTCCAACAATATCAATAATGAAAACTTGCCATGGCATATCTAGTTAATAGACGTCAGATGAAATGATATTGATTATATAGAAAGCTGGGGGAATCTTTTGCTGGTATTATACAATTTGTTTCTATCTAGTAAAAGAGACAATCTTGTTTTATCTTACATTATGGAAAAATGAGCAGTTTACATCATTCATGAAATCTCTTATGCATTTGGTAACCAGCGAGGGATGAAAACAACAAACTTGTTTTGGCAAGATGTCCAAACATTCCAATAAACTTGTGGGTTCAATTTTTGTGTGTTGCTGTACTTGTAAATGCCAAATGATTGATTGTTCACAAGTTGAACATAATAGATCAGTATGTTAATGCAATGACGTCGAAGTAAATTCAATCAATCTTTTATTTTGAAGTGGGTTATTCGTAGAATATGATGCCTCACATTTCTAACTTAGTGTATTACATTTTTGTAAAAGATTGAAAACAATTGTATAAGAAGTTCAGTGTGGAAAGTGTTCTAGCTTAAACTTCTTTGAAATGGGTTAGTTGTAGATTATGTTTTTTCAAGGTGGAAGGTATAAAAGTATTTTTATGTTGTCATCATATATTTAGATTGGAATGGTGACGTTACTTCATTGTATCACCTATAATAATTATCGTATAGATAGCCCACAAGGGAAAATTGTCAGAAGCTTAGTGTCATAACAGTTGTTGTGAATGGTTTTCATTCCATCAATGAAGTGGTTTTATGCGCAGGAGGCTAGATACGAAGAATAAGGGCATATCAGAAATTCGATACAGATGAGTTGTCACAAATGATAGAAAAATGTGCTAAAATTTCAAATCCGAGGATGTTGGCATATCTCTGAGCGTTGTCAAAGTTACATTCCAACAGCATAAAACCAGGTGAATGGTTGACTGAATGTATCAAAGGGGTTGAATGGTGGGATGAATGTACGATATCTAACGTTTGTACAACTTTTAGACTTTGTAGAAGTTTGCTTCTATCTATTACATGTAAACCATATGGAATTTGTATAGAATGTAGTTATGTATGTTAATGTATGGACATGAAATATGTATGTTTTCAAGTGTTAGGCAAATGGAAATCTTAGCATTTGTTTTCGTTTGAGTTTGTACAATTCTCCATATTTTTTTAAATTTTAAGAGTGCTTCCTTTGTTTTGTACAATTCTCCATAATTTCTTAAATTTTCAGAGCGCGATAAAAGCTTATCCTCGGGTTTCAAAATGCACTTCGAAATATGTTACGTGCCTTATATATAAAATAAACATAAACTACATTTTCAACTTGCTGTACGAAGGTTCAGGTCGGAGGCTAGTGTGTGATGGCATACACAATTTTTACACCAATAGAACCATTAAGGGGCATAACGTGCTTACATAACATTTCGAGGACAACAAAAAATATACAAAATGCTATAGGCAAGTGTGAATCTAAATATGTATCTTTCATATGTGCACAAAGTATACAAAATATGTTGTGCCGCCCGTATCCAAAATATGTGCAAAAAAATCTCCCCAAAATATGTTGTCAGAAAATTTGTCCTCTTTTGAAATTCAAGCAAGTGCCTTCAAGAGCAAATAAATTAGAAAGGCAAGCTCGATCATGCTTTAACCGAAGTTATGTAAGTAAAGGTGTTAAAAAAATTTGGACAGAGTCACCCCTACAAATTGGATTTAACCAACCTGCTATTATAAGAATTGCATCTCATTTAACTAAACCAACATCCATCCAATCATCAATCACCTACGTAACACACCTATATGAGCCTAATAAAAACAAGAGTCACGTGAGATAGGCAATACATCTACTCTCAACTATTACAACTAATAGCCAACACATAAATAAATGCAATGAAAAGCAATCAAGTTACATCTACTTTCAGCATCATATCTCGATTAAATAACTAGAGGATTAGTCAAAGAATCATCTTTGATAAAAAAAATGTGTTGCTATATGATATAAATGATTTATGGAATATATGTTACTTCTGTAGCAAACTCAATTTCAAACAAACAAAATTTTAAGAGAATGTTAAGCAATGAAAAGTCAAATCACCTAAATTTCATATCTTGACCAGTTGATTATCATAAAATCAGATATGAAAACACATGAAATAATAATGTCTCTTTTAAAAGTTACTTATTTGTATTGATTCGAACTATATGTTACGTACTAGGTTCTTTATAGAAATGATTATTGATTCTCATTATTCGTACAAATTATAATTTCGCCACATATTTCACATTACAAAGGAAGTAAAAGGACGTTGCACCGGCAGCATACTTTTCTCATTCGAGATTTTAATATATCTTGCTAATACCTGACACTAGTTAGTAAGAGAGGAAATATATACAATATTTCAAATAAAATTTTTGTAGCGGCAACTCACATAAGTATACATACGCCATAAGTTACTTAGTTGAGCTCCTAATAATATCCCTTTATGCATAGAACTATCCATTGCATATAAAATTCTACATAAGTCATTTAGCTGAGCTCCTAATATGGATTCTCTTGGATGCTTCATATAGTGCTAAAACCATAAGAAAATGTATCCCCAAAGGTGGTGTACTATGGTCTAAATATGAGAAAATTTGTTTCTTTAAAATCCACCTCAACCAGCATCCACAATCGTATGGTAACAACTGAAATACTCCAAATGCTTACATTGAAATAACTACTAACAAATGTAAGTGGAAGCCACTAACGCACAGAAAAATCATCAAATTTCCATCTAAATTTCTCCATCCTCAAGGAAATACCACCTATAATTAAAAGCATTATCTTACGTCCCAACCGTTTGAGGCAAAAATCTGCTGCCGATGTCTCAAACGTTGCTGAAACGACAGCTTAAAACAGGCCCCGACGACGTCCCAGAATTTTGCTAAGTGTAGGGGCCGAATCTGTGAAGGTTCTTAGCCGTAAAACACTGACGGATATGCATCTGGCCTTGCAAGTTGCAGGAAATGGCAGGCCGTCCAGCTGGCCGTGCAAGTTGGCAAGTGGCCTGGCCAAACGACGGCTGGACTGTGATTGGCCGAATTGGCTGCTGGGCAGGTGCAAGGCTGCTGGGCCAAAAAGCAGCTGGCAGGTGGCTGACAAGGTGGGCTGAAAAGTACAAGAAAGGTTGGCAAGCAAGTGGGCGGGGCCCGGCCGAAATCTGAACCAATCTCGGCCCTTGAACGGAATTGATCTCGACCCTTGATCTTGTACATTTTTAGCTATAAATAGGGGATGTATCCCATTGTAAATACATAAGTGAGTTCCAAGAGTTCTTAGAGTGATACACTATAGAGAGAGTGAGAATCGTTCTTGTAAACGGCATTGTAACGTTATTGTTTACGTTCTTGTGGCAATAAACGTCCTTAGCATTCTCCAAGTTCGGTTGCCTTATTTTTCTTCAATCTTCTGCTATATTTCCATAAGTGTTGCTGCCCTTTTAACCTCATCGGTTAAGGGGACGAGTGGGACGACGGTGTAGGCTGACTTAGCGCCGTTTCTGCACGAGGCAGAACGCTAAGGCCGCACGGGTGCCGGTTTTCGTTTGTGAAACTAAACCAGCCCGTGACAATTAGCTACTAATGTCACGCCTCCAATTTTAACAATAGCGGAAGCATTTAAATATGTATCTCGATTCAAAACCGAAGACGAGGCCTTACAAACAAAATTCAAAAGTATTGAGACGCTTTCGCTGCGCACTTTGATAATTAAGTGTACTGTGAGCTACCTACAATGAAACCACGGCCACGCGCCGAAGTCTCGATCACATACATGTATCTTCTTTACCGTTGGGACTATCCGGCCACATAGCTTTAATTTAATACCTACAGGATTGTAGAAGATGGGGGTAAGTACAACGTGCTCAGTGAATAACTAAATATCTTGATTCACCTTTCATGTAAGAAAACTCATTTTCAAGAAAATCATGCAGTTCACAAAGCCTTTAGATGCACAAAGGGGCCCTATTGCTAGTTAAACTACTACATGTAGTGTGCACATGATTGGCCAAGACCACACAGCAAGGCCACAAATATTTAATTCGGCATAGGCAATACAGTAAGGCCACAAAGATTACCACATAGCCAAAATGACCAAGACCACATAGCAAGGTCATGTTCCACAAAGTAATACAAAATGGATAGAGTATTAACTAGTGATACTAATGCAATAAACCAATATCTCTTTCCATAACAATACATCAAAAATCTATGCGTTTCTTATGAAAATATGATTAAAAAAAGAAAGGGAATCAAAGTATTAGTTACTCACCTCAATAACTCTAGATGGAAAAGTGCCTTCAAAATCTTAGTATTTCTCAATCAAAGTGGTCTTTTAAGTCTGGATTCTTTTTATAGATGAGAGGACTTTATTTTATATGAAAAATGAGTGTTCTAGGGGATTTTACTTAGGGTTTTATGGCATTATCTAATTTTCGACAAATTTTCCCTAATTATTTTGGGATAGAGAGAAAATGCTTGAAGAAAGGTTGGTGGCTTTTCTTAGTGATTGGGCCTTTTTATAGGTGTAGATTTAATTAGATTTAAATAACAATTGAAATCCGCAAATCACAAGAATGACAAATGTCCTCAAGATTTGGCAAAAAAACACATTCATTATTTACAAATATGCCAAGTGTCTTTAACACTTGGCAAAACTAGCAACTTTATTAATTATAAAAATAGCATCTCTTGACACTTGGCAAGAATAGCAAGATTTTTATTTACAAAAATGTCACATGCCCTATAATTTGGCAAATTTAGCATATCTAATTCTTGGCCATTCTCTTGTGATTTAAGTAATCAATACTCATATCTTAAATTTAGGCATTTAGTTGAGTCATAAACTTTTAGTTTTGAAATATAAATAATGATGAATTCACGTATTTATTCCATTTGTCGGTAAAATAATGATTACATGTTTAAAAATTCGCGGGATGTTACAACTAAAATAGTACACCTTGAGTTATGTGACACGAAGGAGGTAGCAAGACTTCGGAGTTCAAGGAGTTAACAACTGGTGGCGGCGCGCAACATCTGGTGGTCCGGCTATCCCAACGTACATCCAACGAGCCCAAGCTCGGTTGGGTTTTTTCTTCGATGGAATGGACTTCTACGCGACAAAGATATTGGGGTCACGGGTGGCGCTGGAAATCGGGTGGGCGTGGTCATGGAGGTGCCGGTTCGGACCTATCCGACGCGTAGGCTGCAGCTGAGTGGGTCGCCGGCTAGGATTTCTGGTGTGGTCGTGGCTGTGGGAGGGAATCTGAAATTGGGGGGTGGAAATTATTGGGTCTGGGTGGGTAGGTCTGATTTTGTGTTTTAAACTTCAACTGTAGGCCCCTCCAAATTGCTTGTATCAGATAGTTAAAGCACAACTGTGGAGCTCGTTCATTCCATATCATCGCCACATAAGACGGTTCTCTCCATTTGTGGAGAACCATCTTTTTAATAGAAAAATTGCATTCAAAACAAGATGAATAAGAACTCAATGATTTATGAAAAGTGAGCACATAGTAATTATTCTTGTCATCATTGTGCATCCGCAACACTTTGTGCAATAGAAAAAATTATTCCTCAACACCATTTACGATTGCACTTTTCAAAGATTCCCTCAAGTACAAGGGCATTTTAATATTTTTTTGAATAAAAAATTAAATTCATTTTTTAAAGGTGATACGCATGAATTCAGCAAATAGCGCCTATTAGTCATTTCAAAAATAATTTTCGAACATCACGTTCGCGTTTTCAGTCTATGTAAAATTCATGAGCAATGACTTATGAACAGTGTTTTAAAAAACGTGAAGTGTGGAAAAGCCTACACATAGAGTTTCAAGGTTTGCGAGGCAGTGCTTAAGCGTTAAAAAGCGTTTCTCTCCCTTTTTTTTAACAAGTCTAAAGTTATTAAATATTTGAAACATGTATCCTAAATTGGAAAATAAATGTAAAATTATAAATGTTATATATCTACTTTATAATTTTAATAATTTTACGATATATTTTTGATATTTTCAAATGGCAAAAGATGGATAATTCCTACTTTATTATACATTTATAGGGATTAAGTATTACAAAAAATGATGTAATTGTAAAAAATAAATAACACTTACCACTTAAAATAAAAGTAAAAAACTCATTTCACACTTTTTATCAACAAGAAAACCACTTAAGTAAATGAGAAGATATATAAATACCAATTCTCTATGTGTGTGTGTAGATATATATATGTATTGTATATAATGATAACATATAACTCAAATATAGTCAATAAACATATTATAAATTTGAACAATTTTCCTTAGAAAAATCCTTACAATATTACAAATTCTAGTAACCTTATATATTAGCACAATTGCTCTTGACGCAAAAATTCCACCTTCAAAAGAAATTTAGTGGTATTGCTTTAACTTTTTTATTGTCCTACATTGAAAGTTTTGTAAAAAAAACAACATCATTGGGGCTTATAAATAAGTTGGGCCTTTATGTAAGTTACTACGTAAAGGAAATTTTGTGGACTTTGATGCAAATTAATGATTTTCTTGGTAATTTATATTTAGCTTTAAGTTTAAATGGATGTCTTTTTTTATGAGAGCTATATCCTGAAGTTGTAATTAAAAAAAACAAAAAAGCGCGCGGCTGTTCGTCAAAAGGCATGCCTAGGCATGCTTAGGTGGTCAACAAAAATTTTTGACCTTTTTTCCCCGCTTATAGCCTAAGAGAGGTGTGAAAGTGTCGCTGTCTAGGCGCGTTTTTTAGAACATTGCTTATGAAAGTGAAAGTGCTGACAACTCAGGGTGATCCATTCTTGTCTACAATGGAAAACTCTTCTGGCGATTTTTATTGTTAATAATGCACTATCAAATGTTTCATATAGGTGGTAGCCGATTTTTCTACATAAATAGATCAGATTCTATTTTTGAAGCATGATCTCCTATGTGGTTGCCAGCTAGGAAAGAAATAGGGACCTATTCAATGTAATATTAGCCATCATTTCTACCACAATTTTTCCTACGGGCCCTAGCTGAATTTTTGCACCCCTTTTCTAGTTTTTACACCCAACCCCAACCCAACCCCAAATTGCAAATATCAAACCCACCTCCGTCCTCTCCCAATTTCTGGCAACCCCCCTTCCCGTATCCCAACATCTCTCGCTAGACCAGCCACCACGCTAGAGCTCTTGTGGTCAAAAGCCACCCTGACCCCCAAATAGGCTTGGTTGTTCTTGGCCCCAACCCAAAGAATCGCAAAAGAGCTCTTTACTTCCTTAGCTCCTCGTCGGACAGTTTATCTCCCCATCCGGAGGGAAAGTTCATTGCTGCTAATAATCATACTACAATTATGCTAATAAAATTTCAGCGAGTTTTGCTTGCCGTTCTGATGCACCACTTAGACTGGGGGTTGCCCCTTATTTCTTATTGGTGGTAATCGTACTGATATTTAATCTTTTACAATATGTAAGATGTGGTATGCTTCACAATCCAAGCTTATGCTTGATAGAATTTCATTCTTTTCAATCTTTCTGCATGGTGGCTTAGTTATAGTGCAGCGAAAATTGGGTTGTGAACATTCTTAGGCTGGAGAAAAAACAATTGTGACGAAGTCAACCTTAAAAGGATCTGCAAGATCGGACTCCTGTTTAAGCTTCCAAGACCCTGCAAAAGAAGGCAAGGAAGCGGACCTCTGTAGCCCCTCCGGCGTGAGAGTGAGTAAGAAGGGTCTTGAAGAGAATAATTCTAGAGAATAAAAATGAATTGTCTTGGGGAGTGTGCATATGAACAGTGAATATTTATAGGCAGAATATACATTAGCCCTTTAGTGGGTTCCGCATATACAGTGAATGGGTTGGCCCCTATTAACCTAAATATCCGATGTTATCAATATAATTGGGCCTATGAAGGCCCAGTGGGAAGTTATGACTCTTTCATAGGCCCCTGTGTGTCGGAACATCACTACTATCCATGAGGTGTGTCGAAGGAGCAGTAAAGCATGAGGAAGAGCAAGCGCAATAGTCAGCTTAAGCGAAAATGCATGCATTAATCGCGGCTATAATGAATGGCACGCATTCCCAAAAGATGGCTTCTCAATTTCCTCCAACTATAAAGGCGAGGGATAATGGCTCTCCTTTGTCACTTCACCACATTAGGAATTTTCTTTGAAATCTGAGAATTCTCTAAACTCTTCCCGTCCGACCCATTAGGTACGCCCTCCTACTTTATCTCTCTCTTTCTTTATTTGCATTCTTGCTTTTGTACAATGTCTGGGCGGAGGTTAAAGGTTCACGACCTTAGAGAAATTGAGGACTTAGACATCCCTTTAGATGTAGAGCCTGTGGGATTTTACCGTCAACCACTCTCGCAATTAGCCGAATCCGGTCGAATAGAGTGAGGAGCAGGGAGACGAGTGAGGAGAGAGCTGAAAGTGAGGGTGATCGAGAGGGGGTAGTGAGGTCGGAGGATTAGGGTAGCAATCCTAACCCCACGTGCGACTCAGACCCCGACCTTCAGGTTCCAGCCGTGGGGAATATGTTGAAAGAGCATGATATAGTAAAAACATAAAGGCATATGACCTCCATCTATATGGAACACACTGGGTCCCTGGGTCGGTGACGTCCCCTTTGAATGTGAAGAGGGAGAGATCACCGTTTTCAAAGCCTCCTTAGCTTGTAGGCTTAGGTTTCCCTTGCATCCCTTCTTCCTCCATTTTCTTTGGCTGGTTGATATTTGCCTGGCCCAGTTAGCCCCCAGCGGGTGGAATTTGCTTGTGTACTTTTTCATCCTTTGTAGATCAATAGCGATCGAACCTACCATCGACCTTCTTAGGACCCTTCTAGAGCTGAAATACATCTCTAAGTGTAATAGTTTAGTACACCTGGCTGGGAAGAGGGTCATCACTTTGCCTTGGATTCCTTCTTCACCAAATGGGTAGAAAACTCAATTTTTCTACTATCATCCCCTCACTAGTAACTTGTTTGGGTCGACATGGAAGTGACCTAAGGTGGCAGAATACAATGACATAGGTATGATTGACGATGAAACCGCAGCTTGCGCAGTACGAGTGGTAGATGTAGGCATGTTAGTAGAGAAAGCGAGCGATTTGATTCGTAACGACCTCCTCCTCATGGCTGGGGTATACTGCAAACAAGGTATGTCAGATCACGACCTTCATGAGTTCCTTGCCCCTTTCACAGGGTGTTCCAGCTTCGCAGGTATAATGGAACATAAATTTCTTCCTAATTATGTTTGTTTTTTGTTCGACCTTTTCAAGTGCAATGGTTGTTGACAATGAAGCCCTGAAAGCCGCGATCGCTGCTAAAGCTAGGGAGGCGGAGGAAAACAAGGCTCGTCTTGGCATCAGACGTCGAGATAACCCTAAAAGGAAAAGAGCAAAAACCGCCCCCTCTACTTCAAAGGCCGTGCCTACATCTGCTCGTGCCTCTGGTTCCCCTATGCCTCCGCAAATTCCTCGTGCTCCTCTGGCCCTCTCCCTACGGCCAACTTCTGAGGAGAGCCAGAGCGGGCCTAGCCACCCCCGTGGCAAGTTACTAGCCGTCTCTTTTCCTTCACGATCCTCAAACCAAGAAGAAGTGGCCAATGCTCTCAAACGGGCTTTAGTTCCCGAAGTGATCGAGAAGTACCATGACGGGCTTGCCCTAGAGAATGGGATCGACCATTTTCTCTCCTACGCCTGCAAGATATGTCTTCACCATCTCTTCATACCGTCCTTTTCCTCTACCGGTGCTAACATTTATCTTCTCTAGGCTATAAGCATCAGGTATGAGCTTGCAGAACAGGGTCGCAAGAGGGCAATCTTGGGGGTGGAGATCCAACAAATAGTTCAATACTACTCTACTAAGGCCATGAAGGCTGAACAGGAGAAAGCCGCGACCGGAGGTGGAGAAAACGAGGCTGGAAGAAGAGCTGGGGCGACTAAGATCTTCGTTGCAGGCGAAAGAGAACGAGCTACAAGAGGTCGCGAGGCAAAGGTCGAAGGATCGGGACGAGGATGTGGAGAACTTCAAGGCTTCTGAAGAGTTCAAAATGGCCAAAGGGAATTATGCTCTGGAAATGTATGGTCGCGGCATTAGAGAGTGCCGGGCTTGGGGTTAGATACACGCTCTCGAGCTTGACACATCTCCCATGATAAACTTTCCTAATGAAGTGGAAGGATTCGATCTTGACCAATTCAACCATCTTGCTACAGAGGATGACGAGGCTGAAAAGGGAGAAGATGAAGACATGGAGGCATTGGACTGAAATTTTTCGTTGACCTTTTTTTTTTTTTTTTTTATCTGCGCCAATCTCTGCCTGTAATCCCTCTAGGGTCGTGTTTATATTTTTCAGAATATCCATGTAAGAATGTCTATATCTTAATGAGATATCCAGGTTGTTTAATCGACCTCTTAAGCGTGTGGTGTTTATTGTCATGCTACTTTTACTCACTCTGATCTTCAGAGGGTCACACAATTGGCTACTTTTATTCGCCCAGTTTTTGCGACTCGAGGTCGTGATCCGTACTTGTATTCGGGAAAGATCGTGCTCTATACTTATATTCGGGAACCTTTTCAAGTAGGCTATTTTTATTTGCTCTAATTGTCAAAGAGTCGCGTGATTAGGCTACTTTTATTCGCTCTAATTTTGTGATTCAAGATTGATAATCACAGTACCTGTCAAATAAATATTTTTTTAAACGGGCCTCATTAAAACCTTTAGTGGTAAAACCCCACTTGGGGCAAAAACCCACTAAAGGGAAAAGAGCACCCTGCAAAGTACATACAGAATAATATGAAAGCTATAAAAATTGAGAAAGAACCGACCCTTCCTCCTTTCCGTTTACTTGTAGTATTGCTTGAGATTTTCTGCATTCCACGGCCTTGGCAAGGGGCAATGTTGCATATCTCTCAGGCTGTATGTTCCAGGCCGCACTCTTTGCAGTACTTCAAAGGGTCCTTCCCAAGTGGGGTCTAGCTTACCTTTGTGATGTCCTATGGCCTCGGTCTTCTCAGTACAAGGTCACTAGCCCTAAACTCCCTGGGGTGCACATTCTCATTAAAGTACTTCTTCAGTGTTTGACGATAATCTGCCATCTTCAACTCGGCCTGATCGCGCACCTCTTCCAAGAGGTCGAGTCTTTCCCTTGGCCCTATTGCATCACTGTGTTTCTCCCGATAGTTTGGTATGAAACTTCGATGGGAACCCGGGCCTCCATGCCAAAAGCTAACATGAAGGGCATTTCTCCAGAGGAGGATTTGTGAGTGGTTCTGCAAGTCCATAGAATGGCTGGTAGGTATTCGGGCTAGCCCCCCTTTGCATTTTCCAATCTTTTCCGAAGGTCACTAAGAATAAGTTTATTTGCTAGCTTGGCAAGACCATTACTCTGTGGATGTGCCACTGATGTTAAGCAGTGCTCAATCTGCCACTTGCTACAGAAATCTCTGAAGGATTAGCATTCGAACTGTCTCCCATTGTCGGTGATGAAAGTCTTAGGAAGCCCAAATCGACATACGACTTATTTCCACAAAAAGTTCTCTATCTTCTGAGTTGCTATGGTGGTCAACGGCATGGCCTCTATCCATTTAGTGAAATATTCAACCGCCACTACCAAGAACTGCATTTGACCCTTACCCTTTGGGAACAGACCGAGGATATCGACCCCCCATTGTTCAAAAGACACCTGGTTCTCAACGGGGGACAGATGTGTAGAAGGTCGTATAATGTTGTTTCCAAACTTCTGGCTTCTCTCGCACCCTTGCACAAAATCTACCGCATCCTTCTTCATACCTGGCTAAAAATATCCACACCGTACAAGTTCCGTACAAGTTTGTCTGCTAAAGTTCTAGTGTCCTGATGGACGCAACAAGCTCCATTGTATACCTCTTCCATCGCATTAATTGGCTCCTGCGGTGTGAGGCATCTTAGGTAAGGCAGGGCGAAACCCCTCAATAATCCGTCTATGATGAGGTAAGACGCAGCTCTTCTCCTGATCTTTCTACCTTTTTCTATATCTATAGACATGCTTCCATTCTCAAGGAACGTTCTGATAGGGTCGATCCATGTAGATTCGGTTTACTTTGGTTGAACTTCTCCCATGTATTATTTCCTCATGATGGAGGGTTCATGAAACGTCTTCAAGAACACTGTTCTTTCTAACCCATTAATGTTCAAAGACACCAGCCAGGATAATGCGTCGGCTCTAGAATTCTGAGATCTGGGCATCTTTTTGAATTCGCAAGATCTGAATTTCCGATGCAGGTTGAGTACCTCTATTCGGTATAAATTCATGATTTCTCCCTTCGTCTCATAAGTACCCTCGATTTGCTCGACAACCAACTGGGAATCACTGCACACTATAATGCCTTTGATCCTGAGCTGTAGTGTTGTATGCAACCCTATGATCACGGCCTCATATTCGGCTTGATTATTTGTTGCCTTGAACTCAAATATGATTGCACACTATATCTCCATTGTACCTGTATCTTTCTGTAATATTATGCTCGCTCCCACACCTATTGAATCAGATGACCCATCCACAAAGAGGGTCCATATCTCGGCTCCACTCGTGCTGCTCTCTTCTGAAGTGAGTGATCTGGGGATTAACTCCGCTAAAAATCTGCCAGGCCTTGGGCCTTTATTGTAGGTCGGCTCTTGCACTCGATGTCATAACCACTGAGTTCCACTGCCCATTTCAACAACCGGCCTGCTACATCTGGCTTCTGTAATATTTTCTTTAGAGGTTGATTAGTCAATACATAGATCATGTGGGCCTGGAAGTAGGGTCTTAGCTTTGGTGAGGCAACCACCAGCGCAAGAGCCAACTATTTTACTAAGCAGTATCTTTGCTCGACCACCGTCAAGATTTTACTGATGTAATAGACCGGCCTCTGGCCGCTTTTCTCTTCTCTGACCAATACTGCACTGACTGCATGTTCCGAGACTGCTAGGTACAGGTAGAGCTGTTCGTCTGGTAGAGGTTGCGATAGTATCGGTGGGGTTCCCAGATATTCTTTCAACTTCTGGAGTGAGGCTTCACATTTATCATCCCAAGCAAAAGTAGGTCGTTCTTTAATAGTTCAGAAAAACGGTACACACCTGTCAGCATATTTCGACATAAACCGACCTAGGGCTGCAATCTGACCCGTAAGTCATTGCACTTCCTTCAAGTTTTTTGGCGACTCGATGTTTACAAGTGCTGCGATCTTGTTCGGGTTTGCTTCTATCCCCTATATGTTATCATGAACCCAAGAAATTTGCCCGATGCCACTCCAAAAACGCACTTTATCGGGTTTAGCCGAATGTTGTATTTTCTTAAGGTAGTAAAGATTTTTTCTATATCTATGATATGCTGATCCCTGTCTATACTCTTTACCACCATGTCATCTACATATACTTCGATCGTGTTTCCGATCTCTTCGGCAAAGACTTCGTTGACCATTCTCTGGTATGTCGCACCTGCATTCTTCAATCCAAAGGGCATGACGTTGTAACAGTATATGTCCTTATTGGCCACGAATGAGGTCTTTTCCGCATCCTCCTCGGCCATCTTTATCTTATGGTATCCAGGGAATGCATCCAGGAAACTGTAGAGCTCGTAACCCGAAGTAGAGTCCACTAGGCGATCTATTCAGGGTAGTAGGCAGCTATCTTTTGGGCAGGCCCTATTGAGATATGTGAAGTTGATGCACATCCTCCATTTTTCATCGAGCTTGGGCACCAAGACAACATTTGCTAACCAATCAGGGTATTGTACCTCTTTAATAAAACCGGCGTTAACCAACTTTTCAACCTCTACCTGTATTATCTCTCGTTGGGATGGGGCGAATTGGCATCTTCTCTGTTTTACTGGTTTGCTATCGGGGAGTATATTCAGCCTATGCTCTATCAGCTCACGATCTATTCCTGGCATGTCTTTGCTGTTCCATGCAAAAACGTCCATATTTTGTCAGATGCACTCTACGAGCTTCATTTGGAGGTCAGACGGCAATTGCTTCCCCAATGAAAAACACCGACCCTTGACAATCTCGGCCTTCATAAGTTCCTCCACCGCTGACATCTTGATTTCTTTCCCCATGCCCAAGTTCATGACACTCAGTGGGTTTCTAATACTGTTAACATAACACTGTCTAGCAACTGCCTAATCCCTGTGTACTAACACAACCCCCGTGTGTGAGGGGAATTTCATCGTAAGATGGAAGGTAGACACGATGGCTTGCAAGCTATTAAGGAATGGGCGTCCCAATATTACGTTATAAGCCAAAGGCGTGTTTACAACCTAAAATGTACACATCTTGGTAACCTGGTTGCCCTCTGTTCCCAAAGTGACAAGTAACTCTATCACACCAGTAGGCTGCATAATCCCCCCTCCAAATCCCTAGAGGGGCATTTGGACGGAGAGCAGACGATCCAGCGGAAGTCCCATTTGTTTAAATGCCTCAAAGGAAAGGACATTCGCTGCACTCCCATTGTCGATGAGTATCCTTTTCACATTGAAGTTTGCCACAACTGCCATGATAATCATGGCATCATCATGGGGCTGAGCTATCCCCAATAGGTCGGCTAGGCTGAAAGTGATCTCCTGTTCCTAGCCGACCCTTTGCACTGAAAGTATTTCTGAGCCCTGCTGCAAAGATCGGGCATAACTTTTCCTCGATGCTCTGGCATCGCCCCCGGCTACCACCCCTCAGGATATTACATTTATAATGCCTATTGTACCCGTACCTGAGCTTCCTGTTGATGGCTTTTGCTCTGACCCTGTTATCTCGTTCCCTTGTTCTTACCTGTCAACCTTTACAAACTTTTTTAGATGTTCCCTCCTGATTAGGTTTTCAATTTCCTCTTTCAAGTTCTGGCATTCTTCTGTGCTGTGTCCCTGGCTCTTATGGAATTCGCAGTACTTATCTCTGTTGCTTCCGGTAATTCGGGCTTTCATTGGTTTCTGCAGACAAAGATCATATTTATTTTTTATTTCTATCAGTATTCGAGAGCGATAGGCATTGTGGGACGTAGATCGATCCACAGTTATCTCATCGGGTCGCTGTTGCCAAGATCGGCCATATTTTTCTGTCCTGCTTCTTTTATGGTCGGGTTTCTCAGCTTGAGTTGGGGCCCTCTTGTCCGCAGAATAAGTGGCTACAGCCATGTTGATATACTTCTCCGATCTTCTCAGCATGTCGTTAACTTCCTGTGGCGGGCTCTTCGATAAAGATTTCTTGAATTCTGTGCAATTTACCGCCTACGTGAGCGCAAATACGGCTGCTGTTATATGTAGGTCGGGTACCTGTAATCGTTCACCATTGAAGCAACTCATGAACCGCCATAGCGATTCTCCTTCATGTTGCTTCATCTGAATGAGGGTGGCAGCTGTTTTTTTGATGTGTTTGCTGCTGGCGAAGAAAGTTAAAAACCGTTCTACAAGATCGTCAAACTGGCCAATAGATCCTTCTGGTAGCGTTGCATACCAGTCTCTGGCCGACCCTTTCAGTGTTTTGGGAGAACGCTTTGCATAATATGGGGTCATGGGCATTCTGCATATCCATTATGCAGTATATGTGTTCAGGTACTTGTTGGGATCGCTGGTGCCATCATACTCTTTTATTCGAGGATACTTGAAGTTATCTAGATGAGGAAAGGAGCGCACTGCAGTAGTGAAAGCAGACTTTCTACTGAAGGAGGTCGCGGTAACTGCCCTTTGTCTGAGCCCCTCTGCTATTCCTTATTGTATGATCTGAGTGACGGCTTCCATGGACATCATCACCGTTTCACCGACCTCTACCTATTACAGGTTATTCCCGGAGGACCGTGTCACCGGGGCCGGGATACCTCTATGGGACGGTTCAGCTCCATTGTCTCGTCCTCTCTCATGGCCCACTGAGGGACTCGGGACCAACCTGGAAGTTGGGACAGATCTCTGGAGGAGCTGTCGCAGTTCATCTACCTGTCGTTGCAAATATTCCACCGTGGCCCTACAGGGTGACGGGTCCGTTGGGTGGTACCTGTTTGGCTTCCGGTGGAGGGTCAGCTGTATTTTGAGGTCCAGACATAGTCGGCGGTGGCCCTCGAGCTGCCTCTTCATTCTCTAAATGTAATCTGTTGTTGCAGGTGGTAACCATGTAAGCGCGGGTTTCCCACAGACAGCGCCAAATGACAAAGTCAAATTCGCCCTTGAAAGGATCTGCAAGATCGGACTCCTGTTTAAGCTTCCAAGACCCTGCAAAAGAAGGCGGGAAGGCGGACCTTCGTAGCCCCTCTGGCATGAGAGTGAGTAAGAAGGATCTTGAAGAGAATAATTCTAGAGAATAAAAATGAATTGTTTTGGGGAGTGTGTATATGAACAGTGAATATTTATAGGTAGAATATACCTGGATCCTTTAGTGGGTTCCCCATATATGGTGAATGGACTGGGCCCTTTTAACCTGAATATCCGATGTTATCAATATAATAATGGCCCAGCGGGGAGTTATGACTCTTCCAAATTGAATACTAATGGGAGTTATTCTGGCTATTTCTTTATTTACACGTAGATAAAATCAGCTTTTACTTTCATGTGTCCTTGTATTAAGCACCCATTTAGTGTGTTAAAATTTTACTGATTGTTGAGTGTGAATATTGAATTCTGACTTTCATCAAAGACGTGATGGCAGCCTCCAATAAAAGAAGTGGTGGTACGGGGAGAGGAGCTGCTAGAAATCGCTATGGGGGAGGGGGATCCCTACTTTCTTCAATCTAAAATAGGGGGATTGGAGGAGTGTAAAAACTGAAAAAAGGGAGTTTAATATTGCATTCCATTGGTCCCACAACTTTCCTAGTAAGTAACCACGCAGAGGAGCCTAATCTATTCCTGTAGAAAAATGAGGTGGTAACATGACAATTTTGGTTGCGTGGGCGACCCAATGAAGAAACGGCCGCCTGCAATATACATTTTGTGATCCACCAGACGTCGGTCAGATCAGTCCCACAACCTGAATGTTGATCCATATGTTTTTTTTTTCATTTTTTGTTCATTTTTTCAATTTTTTCTTTCTAATGTCTAGTTTTCTTTAGAAGTTTTGCAATTTGAACAAAATGACAAGCAAAAAGTTAAATAAAACTGATATATAGTATGATTTTATTTTTCAACGCATCACATTATTTTTATATTAATAGTAATTACATGGTCCACATATCTATTTTGTCACTCTCTTTTTTTTATCCAAGTAGAATTATTCTTTTCTTTATTGCTTTTGAGCTTGGGTAGTGGATTCCTCTATTTCCATTCCTTGCTTTTTTTTCCCTCTTATTTTTCTTTTCTTTTTTTTTTTAAGAAAAAATGTGGCCGTGCGGGTTGGCGTAGAGTGGGAACAATCCAAGTCCATCCCCGTGATCCCTTGCAGATCAATAAATCTGATCCGAATCAATTTTTATTTTTATTTTTTTGACCTTTTCTAATGTTTCAAGTTCTAAATGCGTTTTCTTTTATTTTATTTTTTATTATTTTTTTTGTGGAGTGAAAATTCTAAATGCATTTTTTTTTTTGGAAAAGAATTCTAAATACATTTTCAGTAGTAAAAGCCAGATGATAAAATATTAATATTTTCTTACGCTCCACATTAAATAGACATCCATTTCCTAAAACCTTGTCCTTTAGAATTGACTGAAAATGTGTACTACAACTTAGATTGTAGTACGAAGTACGACAAATGTTAAAACACAATTATCTCAATTTTTTTTCTTTTACATTTTCTAACATTTGTACTGTTTTAAGGAATCTGTATTCCTTTTAGTCGTACTACTAAGTACGAGACTTTAAGGAGACAAAAATACGACCCAAATATATATACAACACAATTTAGTCAAAAATACGACCCAAATATATATACAACACAATTTAGTCTTTAACCTCCTATGTAAGGAAGCATTGCAAGATGCTACGTAGACTTATTCAACAGTTGCGATGATTCAAGACGATGGTCATAGTTTGTTGGTGACGTTGGACCCGAAGGGAATGGCTATGTCACCATTGTTGGTATCAAAATCAGGTTTCCAACTTCAACAAATGAAGGGACAGCGAGTGGAAAGACATTCAGGGAACCATCAAATTAATATTTTTCGATCGTCACAAATTTTGTCTCTGTTACCGGATCATGATATCCTTTGAAGGGGTAAAACGCGATCTTGATACCACCAATGGTGGTGGTGCCACTTTTCGGAACCAACGTCACTAGCTAACTGTCGTTATCGTTAACTCCAAATTCCTTGGATTTTTCAGGTGCTGTATTTACATCTTTCTTTTGTTAAACTTTATTTGAGCCTAAATACAAAATGGGGAGTTATTAAAAACGGAATTTGCACCTGTGGTCCTTGAAGTATTTCTGCTCAAGCACTATCTATTTTCTTGGTTTTCATATTCTTAATATATTTTTTTTTGGGTCCTTGAAAAATTTATCTTCAGTTTTGTTGGTTATAGTGTATCTTTTTCATTTGTTTGTGATGGTTTGATGATAATTTTAGAACATAATTATCTCAAGGATATATATCTGGAATTGGCTTTATCTATTGTTTAATTGTGCTTAGCTTCGTAATTTGTTGTCGTTGTCTAAATTATTGTTTTGTTCAGTAATATTGTATAAATTATTATAATTTCTTACCTGTTTATTTCTTTTTGTTTAGCTTTATCCCAGAAAAATGGATAAAAAGGCATCTACTAGACAAGGAGAGGGGCCTTACACTTAAGATTTGTGGACATCTACTAGACGGGAGGTGTACGTTGTAATTTTTCTTTTCTGAAATGGTGTCAGATGTATTTTCGATCTTCGCTTTACATCACAATTACAGTTCAATTTCACAGTTTCTTAATTATCAGCATTGCAAAAATTGTGTATATATAACATAATTCTCCAAGCGCTATTAGAAATAGGATAAATAATTTCGACATCAATTAATAATTTCACAATCTCAGCTCTTTCCACCTATTTCAATGTAAGATTCAACTCGCGCTAATTCTCAATGCATGGTTTGAAATTATCTTCCATCAAAATTTTGTGCATGTAAACGGAGGGACTGATTCCCTCTGTGTCTGCTATAGTATAGTCCAAGCAATTGCAATCTTATGCTCCTCAAGACTCAAAGTAACTTCTTTTCCTCTACTTATGTCATATGATTAAGGATGATAGCACCAAATGTTCATGTAACGGTTTTAGCTCAAGAGTAGGTAGAAATTCAACTGATGGTAAGAACTTTTTAGGAGCTTCCCCTAAAGGTTCATAGTTCCAATCCCTCTCGTAGGCTATAGATGGTAAGGCTTCCAAATGTTGTGCCATCTCTGCTATCATCGGATAGTCTCAAATCGCACAATACACGTCTCAAGAGTTTCCACTGGAAGATCTTCTTCATATGCTTCATTAACTGCACAATACCAGCCTTAAGGGCTCTAGCAGCCGGAAGTAGAATGTTTTGGGATTTTAGAACCAAAATTCAAACGTTTGGGGTTTATTCACAAAATGGGGCAATGTTTAGGGACTAAATGTGACAATTACGTTGATTTAATTAGCATGGAGTTATCCAGGGCATTAATTAATTAACTCACTCATCCATTCATTCAATTAGTGTTATTGAAAATAGCAATATTCCATCTTGTACAAATTTCAGTGACCAAGCTTGTTCTGCAAGAAGATCATAAAGTTGGAAAAATGCTTATCAGCATGAAATCCAAACCGAATTGATAAAGTCTCGATTCCTTGCTTCCAAACATGAGTTAGAATTCTTAAGAAAGATTCTCATCTCCAACTCTATTAAGCGGTAGATTGCTGAAAAATCCATTTTTATAGTCACTTGGTGTAAACTATTACTCTACACTGATGGAAATGAAAACAGAATACGATCAACATTTATGCCTGTTTTTCCATTTTTATGTCTAGACAGGATAAGATTCTTTCCAGGATTAGAGGGAACTCTTGTCTTGATACCATTATTACTGGTTCAGTGGTTCTGGCTCAAGCCTCGACCAGTGAAACAGCCATCTGCTCCTCAAAAACTCTCAGGAACCGTGGTCCCTTCAACAGATCGAATGCTGCATTCGCTCTCAGTTGGCTTGGACCGGCTTTTCTCCTATTATGTCACATGGACATCGCACAAGAACAATTGTAATTCATAACCATTCTTTTCTTCGACCGAACATGAAAGTTATGCTTGATTGAGCAAAATAATTACCTGAATAGACTGCAAAATGGCTTCCATAACCATTATGTCCTCAAGATCAACTATGTCCTCCCTGAAATTGAAGTCAAAGTGAGAGCAATAGAGAAAGGATGTGACAAGAAAATCACAATTGCCAACCAATCATAACGAGTATAATTACGTACATATTTTGCTTGTCAACCTCGTTTGGTCTTCTGATACTGCTTGAAGAACTAAGCTCTCTTCGTTTCGACATTGTCTCCTCTCCATTATGTAATTCTTCCTTTCTAATTCTTATTTTGGCTTCTATAACTCGTTGTTCCTCCTATACATGAGAGAAGTTTAATAGATTCTCTAGAGTGTCATTGAAGTAGCCCAAAAGGATGAAAAATTAAGAGACAGGGAATCAGAATAATCTTACCATTTGCTCCAAGCTTTTCTCCTCTTTTGTCCTAGCACCTCGATATTCCACAGCATAATTTAAGGATTTACAGAAAGGACATCTTTTAAGGTTAAGGTAACCACTACGAAAATGAAAACTCAAAATAGCAAAACAAACAGAAGATTGGTGAAGGCATTTCATGAGACAGACAAAGCACATAACGCCGAAGAAAAGAGACCAAGGATACTGCGTAGGCCGGGTCGAATTAGGGGCTCTCATCTGCAGAAAACACTCTAATGAATGAAAAATATCAAAATTTAGTCAGCTTCAAGAAATTACACCAAGTACGTAGATAACTACAAAGATAGCCAAATTTAGGAAATAAAATGCAAATCATGTATGATATATACCTGTACAGATGCCTTTCGCGCAACATCTCGACCGATTAAGACTTGGATAGTACTGATGAAATCCCGGACAAAACAAAAAATATTAAAACGAGAGCAGATTAATATGAAAAGGGAAAAGATATATGATAATGTCATGAAAAATGTAATTTGTCCTGAATCAGTATATACTTATATAAACAATGCTGGTTATTTTCTTTTTTTTTTTTTAAATGCTTGGTTAATTTTTTTTGAAAGAAAAATGCTTGGTTAATTAGTATCACAAAATTAGTATCCTAAACAAAAAAAAAAAAAAAAAAAAAAAAAAAAAAAAAAAAAAAAAAAAAAACTCAAAAATTACTTGTTTTACTGAACTATATTTAGCCGAAGAAACTTCTTTTCCCATTCCTTGCTCAAATATCAATAGAAAATAAAAAAATTAGTCTAATAAGTAATAAGAAGAATAGCAAAGTTCTCAAGATGATAAAGAGCAATGAAGTAATTAAGTGAAGTTTCAAGCTTTTTCATGCTTACGCTGATTTGAGCAAAGTCATTATAAGCATGGCAAGCCAAGAATGGAGCCTAAGCGAAGTTTAAAACAAAGTTGTAACGAAGCTTTTTAGAACAAGGTGAAGACAACATAGAAAGAGAAATCCAGAATATCCTTTAAGCCAAATTTAACTTCAAACATTAAAAGTATGCAATGACACTCGAGCAAATTGAAAAAAAATAACAAATAAAGAAACAATAATTATATACAAACAAGTTTCTCTTTTCTCTAACATGAATTACTCGTAAAGAAAAAAGATAAAGTGTCCGTACCAAGAAGCAAATGGGGCATTCTTCCAGGTCACAGCCACATTCCTCGTCACCAGGGTAACAAGGTGCCATCTTTGATCTAAGAATGAGCTTCCTAAGTTTCTTTATGTCCACATCTTTGAGTTGGTAAGATTTTTTTGGCATCGTGTACTTATCGTCCACCACTTGCCTCCTCCTCCCAAATTTATTCCCCATGTCCTAAGAACACGCCCAATTTTCAGATCGTTTCTTCTCACCGGGAAAAGATCCCAATTAATTTTCAGAATGCCTTCTGCTGTCTCCCAGAACAACAATTACTTACTGCAATTCCCCTGTGAAAGAAAATGAATTAGAAACCATCAGCTTTAAAGAAACTGAGAGACCCAATAAATCTATTCAATGAGATCAGAATTAGTAGATATTATTTAATATGTAAAGTTTAGACACAGAAAAACGAAGCTTTTACCATGAAGAAAACAATGGAATTGGAAAGAAGCAAAGAGGTAGCTTGACAGGACCGAAAGGAATCCGGCGTTGAGGGAGTGGTGGGAGAGCAACGCAAAAGAGTGTTCATATTGGCTTTTCTGACGTATGTAGGTACAGCGGATTTGCGTTCCAATTATTTATGTTGCGGCCTTGCGGGTAATGAGATTCCCCAGCATTATTATCATTTTCGGACAATTGGAAAGTTTCAAAAACCTTCTGGAGCTTTTTTCCCCCTAATTTCTATCGGCCTTTTGACTGTCAATCTATACACGAAACTCAATCAGACTCAATAGATGCATACTTGATTTTGTCTCAGACATGTGTTGTTTTTTCATACACACCATTTGGGAGAACCGAGATACGGTTTTTGAGACATATATGTAGTTTCTCCCATGTGTACGAGAACGACATGTGTTTGGGACAGTGACGGAGCCAAGAGCCATTGCAAGGCTGAGCACTACAGTACACGATTAAATCTTTTGTATGACTTTCTTTTTAAATTAGATTATTACCCGTGCGTTGTACGAGAAGATACCAAATTAAATTATATCTAACATTAGTACGAAATATTAAGTAATATATGACTAGCTACAATAAACTGTAATGTTTTGATTATAATGTTGTTAATTAATAGTTATTTTGTGCTTACACGAGTATCCGATCTTATTAAGATGAGAATACCTAACTAAACGGGTAAATAAGTCGGGATGAGATAAAGAAAATCGACTGAACTTAACAATGGGTTGGGGAAGTTTATGATAATTTTTACTCTACCCGACCTGTTTAATTGTTTCTAAACAAAAATAAAATTATTTATTAAAAATTTTAATGGTTTGAAAAGTAAAAAGATTATAAAACTTATAAGGAAAACTTAGTAATTTCAATTGTAATTTTAGTGTTTATAATACTATTTATATTTATTAAACAAAAAAATAAAAATAAAAATATATAGGTATATATATATCGGCCAATAAATGGGTGTATGAATTACACATACCAGCCCATCCCCGACTTAAATAGGTATGGGAGAAAAAAACTTTTGATGGCAGGGTAATTGGTGTAGTATACCCGATCCTGATCTAGCTCATTTTCATTCTTATATCTCAAGAAATTAAATATTTCATTTTCATCCTCCGTGACTATATATAACATGACGGGAATTTTGTAAACTATGAAATATAATATTAATTAAATCATATTTATTATATACAAAAGAAGTAACATAATAACAACTCAATTTAAAAGCATATAAAAATAATTAAAAAAAGTCTGAAATGACTTTAATTAAGATAGTTTTGGTGAAAAAAATACAGTAACAAGTACCGCAAAATTAATTCCTATATATATATATATATATATATATATAGACAGAAGGAAAAAATTAGCCAACGGGGGAGCCCAGGCCCAAGAGTAGGGACTGCAATTTGACCCGCCCCGCCCGATTAACCGCGGTGCCCCCAACCAAATGAGGCGAAAAAATGCCGCTCCTCGGGTTGGCAGGGTAGATCGGGGCAAGATTTGCCAACTCGCCACGGGTCGCGGGGCTGAGCAGGGGCTGCCAGGCGGATCACCCCTGCCCCGATCCGTTAGTTTTTTTTTTAAATACTTTATATGTTTTCGTTAGTGCCTTAGTAGTTAGTGGCTTAGTGCATTATCAAATATATATAAAAAGAAAAAGAAAACGACTTTCTAAAGCACAAAACTTTTGCCAGCTGAAGCCCAAAATGTGAGAGTTGAGAGGCGGGTCGCGCATCATAAGTCAGAATTCAAAAATGAGGAATGAACCCTAGTGATTCCCACCCTCCCCCCCCCCCCCAAAATCCAACTTTCCCAAATGAATCCTCAAAAACCCATATTCAAGCTTTGAAGAAATTAAAGAAAAACAATCTTCCCCTCCTTCGCCTTCAGATCCGAGCCGTCCGGTCTTTGTTTCTAACCAGATTGCTGCTCCCTGCTCCTACAGTCCCATGACCATGACACAGCAATTGACACTCGAAAGGTTAGTCTTCAACTGTACAAGGGGTTTTTGGCCTTATTTTTTGCTGCTTCTTTTCTAATTCATTTCAAGTCAACATGTAGGGTTCTATATTTTTAGATCTAGGAGATTAGTTGGGAAGAAAGGACTTCAGAGCCCAGGAAAAATGCCAAATATATATATATATATTTGGGTCAACAAACGGGGCATATTGCTGCCCCCGAACCGACTCAAACCCCGCCCCGAACCGCCCCGACCCGAAATAATCTGGCCAACGGGGCGGGGCGGGAACGGAATTTTCCCTTATCCCGCCCTGCCCCGTTGCCATTGCTACCCAAGAGGACCCCTAAGCTAACCCCACTCGTTTGAGAGGTTTTTTGAAACTTATGGTTGGGACAATTTGTCATGCGACATATATATATATATATATATGTAAGTTACACGTACAAAATATAATTTGTGGAATAGAATCGTCACGGTTGCAAACTGGCAAGAAACCCAATGAAATTGTACGAAATAAACAACGTATTGTATTAAGATTTTTATAAATTTCAAATAATCAACAAAATAATTATAAATTTTGAAAGACTTCATTGAAAATTATATTTGTCCTTGGATTTGTTTACCGGCATCTTTATCGTGCATAAAATAATTTGATAAAATAAAAAATGTAGATAAAGAGTTGATGCATATTCGTGAGACCCTTTTTTAAACCATTTTTTTGTTCACTTGCATGTAGGTATAATAAAATTTTTGTATATATCTTTGATCTTTCCATTTAGCTTACTTTTCCAATAATTAACCTTTATTATTGTAGTCATAGAATATTTCTGTTGTAGTCAATTATTTTATTGTTGGACTTATCTTTTAATTTATTTATTAATAATTGTTCATGTTTATTTTGATACATATATTTATAGGTAAAAATTCTACTCAGGTCCTTATTTTTTCAATTCCTCCTATAATAATAGCAACTCATTTAATTCTTGAATAAAGAAATGTCTTTTTCACGTTACAAATCTTTGTAAAGCCTAAATGCGAAGTAATAATTAAGTTGAAAGTAGCTATTCTTTTTGCAAGTTTATCATTAGTTAATTGCACCATTTCGGGGTTGCAATTTGCTAGTGTTATTAACGGTACTTTATTTGTTAGTGAGGGATGAAATATATAATAATGTCTTTTCACTGCTTATTTCACAATAAATTGTGCTGACCTTGTATGAGTTCATTTTGTTCTTTTGACCCCAAAGGCCAAAATTGTTCATTATATTAAATTCCTTTGTATTGAAGATGCACAAAACGTTATTGTTATCATTTTAGGTCCACAAAGATCAAGCACATATATATTTGGAGGTTATCTGCATGCTTTATTCAATAAAACAAGATTTTAAATTTCAAGTAATATGTTGTCACTTGAGAGTATTACAAATTACATCTTGCTTCGTTATTAAGAGTTGTAGATGAAGTTATAACAGAAATCATGCAACACATGCTCTCCACTAGTAATCTACCGAATGGAACAGTTGGGTACTTCTTCAAATTTTAGCTCGAGGATCGGGGGTGCAAATTCCTTTTCAAATAGTTACACATTTTGTATTAAAGCATCTCCCATGCTTAACTATGGTCATGGGGTTGTGAGGATGACATAGATAGAGAGAAGGTGATTATTTTAATTGAATGTGGATGAAAGGAGGTGTAGGAAAAAAGAGAAGGAAAAAGTGAAAAAAAAAAGGAAAGAGAGATAGAAATTTAAAAATAATAATAAAATAGTAGTAGAAATAAATGTGTGTTTTTAGACCTTACACGTGACACAATAAAGGAAAAGTGAGAAAAATTGGTGTAAAAGAATGAAAAGTATTTAAAAGAAAAAGAAAATTAAAAAAAATAGGAAACATGTGGGGTAGACTAACTCTCTCTCTCTCTCTCTCTCTCTCTCTCTCTCTCTCTCTCTACATTCCTCATGGACTAGAGTATTGGAGATGCTCATAGTAGCTAGGTCTCAAAGTAAAATTCAAGGAAAAATGTAAACTTGTAAGGGGATTATCACACCTGGTTTATAGCTAAAGATAATGACAATATTTTGGTGACACTTGTTAGGAAGGGTGGTGCCGCCACCATTGGTGGTATCAAGATCAAGGTTTACCCCTTCAGAGACGTCATGGTCCAGTAACGGAGTCAAAATTATGACGTTATAAATAACTTACAAATGAGTGATTTTCCTGTTCTACTTGTATCGTTGAAGTTGGAAGCTTGATTTTGATACCAACAATGGAGGTAGCGCAACCATAATCCATCAAATTCAACATCACCAGCAGACTATAATTACCAATGCCATCTTGAATGATCACATCAATCGAAAATATTTCCTTTATATAGAAGGATGAAGTCCAAATTATTCTCTCTTCTCTTTGCAAAAGTCTAGTACTTAAATAGTACTTAAACAAAATAAAAGATTCTCTACTGTAGTACAACTGTTTGGCTTAGGAGATACTGGTGAAGAAAAGATAGATTTTGGAGGTGTTACGTGTTCATCGCTTTGTTGTACTTGGTACTACAATCTAAAGTTGCAGTACGCATCTTCAATTATATATTTCGGCCATGTCACAATGTCAATAATACTTATTGGGCTTACTTGGTACGTGTCGAACGGCCAAAAAGTGCATTAATTAAAGTAATAGTAAAACCAACAATAATTTTTTGGCGTCACATGGGTGCCCATGTGGCACTTACATGTGGTTAATTTTTACTAAGAATCAGGCTCTTACACACAGCCTGATCTATCTTAATAGATGCACATTCTATATATGAGTAATGTAGTTGTACATATGCACATCACGTGAACACATATAATCACGTGATTTGTATACGTCCAAGCTATATCACCTTTTTATGGCACCCATATAGGTAATTCTTCTATGGTGTCTCATGGACATTATTTTATGGAGTCTACTGTATATATGGTAGGTGTCTATTAGATATAATGTGACCATTATCCCCTAATGTGTCCAATAAACACATGTCATATATACAGTAGACTCTATAAAATGGTGTTCAATAGAAACCATAGAATATGTACCCGTATAGGAACTATAAAAAAATTTTTTGAGTAAAACCTAAATTCTCAACATAAGCTGATAATTAGTGGAGAAGATTTTGTTGTCGGTAAAGCGAAGTCGTGAATAATCAATGGTGGAGCCAGGAGTTATTAGAGGACTGGGCCGAAACGGTGAGACGTATATTATGCACGGCTAAATTACCTTTATATATTAATATATATATTTTTTAAAAAATGAAGTATAATTTTTTCCAATTTAGGGGGGCCAGGGCCCAGCATGGCCCCCCTTAGCTCCGCCAGTGTGAATAATAATGATGGAAACCACTACTAGTGTGAAATTGTGTAAACAAATGTTTTACACAATTCAATGGTGGCCATTGGAATGAAATTTGATTTCAAGTGGAATATGATATGTCGAAAAATATGATACATTAAAGTGTGATTGTGTGAGAAAATTGCATAAATATAGCAAAACTCAATAATGATTGTTAGAGTTATGTTGCACTTTACAAAAGGCTACACATTTTTTATAAGACTCATCTAGTATAGTGGTATTTACGTTGATTTCTCACACTGTTCACTCGAGTTCAATTTTTCTCCCTTACAATCTCTCTATCATGGTGTTTAAAAAAAAAATACAATCTTTACGCATAACACACTTGTCAAGATCATGTTCTATCACATGTCACATTACTTTTAAACCAATTCCAATTCAACGGCACACGGATTGTGTGAAAAATTGCATAAAAGTTTTGTGTAAAAGTATATTTATCATAATTATAAAGTGATTCTTTTAATTTATTCATCAAAATAAATAGCGCTAGTTTACAAACTCATTTTAATGAGTTTTAATATAAAAAAAAAAAGTAGTCAAACAGTATGACACTACAAAAAATCATGGTTTAAGAAATGGATTTTTCCATTCTTGAAACTACGAAATCCATTCCTATAAGTTAATAAGAACGGATTATTTCGAATAGAAATTCCGTTATTTTTCTAATGGTGGCTGATAGTATCCTAACTGAAATTCTGTTGGCAATCATTTCAAACTGAAAATCCATTGGTCATTAAGAACAGAAATTCCGTTCCAAATACTATACCTTCATCCATAGAAATTCCGTAGCTGAAAGCATTTACCATTTCAAACGCAATTTCGGTATACATAATTTCGGTTTAAAATTTCACTAACCGAATTTGTGTTGCTGAAATCGTGAAGCATTTCCAATAGATTTTTAGTAGGTAAAATCAGAAATCATTAGCTGTGGAATTTTAGTTGGCAAATACTATACACATAACCGGTATTTACTCAAGACCGACGCCCACTGAACCGATTTTAGTTCAGCCAGTTTGCTTTAGATTTTATATCTTTAAATTATTTTTAATTTTAGATTATCACAAATTTTGAGGAAGCATCTCGTTGGAGCTAGACCCTAAGAAGGAAATAAAAATACTTAAGGGTAAAATGGACAATTCAGCAATATATAGTGAACTCATCGAGTACTTAAAATATCAATCTGAATGCCTTCCTTTAAATAATTGAAAACCACCACCAATATTTTATGGGTTTTCCATGTGGGACTTGAGTCTTCCTATTTCTCTTATTCAAAATATATTTCTCTTATTATAGTCAAAAGTCAGAGCTCAAAACCAAAAAACAGAAGATGCATGCCTTAAGAATTCTATAGATTTCGTGATTTCCTAGAGCCGGACTTCTAATCTTCGTGATTTCGTGTTTTGCTTCTAATTAGTCTCTTCGTTTATGCAATATGTCGTTTCATGGCGAAAGAATTCTATTTCTTTTCCCCTTTTCAGATTTGTGGCTTCATGAAGTTTTTGTGAGGCTTCTATAGATTTACAAATTTTTGTGTGGCTTCTGAGTTTTTTTAGATCTAATCTAAGATTTTTGGGTTTGTCTTGTGCAATTTTTTCTTAAATTTAGTTTGTTCTTTTCTTTCAATTGCTGAGATTCCATTGTTTTGTGGTTGCAGTCTGGGTTATCAGTGGTTCAGTATGATTCGGTTTGACTCGGTCCGATTTAACTCGATTTGCACCATCCAACCCGCCAATCAAACTGATCCGCTTACATCCTCTCATAAACTAACCGAACCGAAATAGAAAACTGGCAAAACTAACCAACTCGGTCCAGTTAGATTCGGTTCATCGAGTTAACTCTATTGATTTGGTTAAAATGGCCACTCCTAATTCTCACATATTATCTAACAATTCAAAAATTAGTTGAAGGTTATCTAATAAAGAATCGATTCATGTTCTATGAAGGCAGCGAGTAATCAGTTGAGAATAAGATAACAGAAGAAATAAAAAGTAGATAATTTAGGAATAATAAAGGGTTTTTGGTGCAAAAGGTCCCTACCTTTGAATTGTTTTGTGGAAATCGCCCTTACCTTTTATTTCTTGGCAATTTCATCTCCACCTTTGCATTTCTTGGCGGAATTCATATCTGCCGTCATTTGCCGTTAATCTTTTCATTTTTCAACATTTATTTTTGTAATATTATATCTATATATACACACTTATATTTTATAAAGCCTAAATTAATGCATTAATTATTATTTTTTATATTTTAAAAAAATTAATGCTCTCAAATCTAAATACGCCAATAAAATATTAGAGAAGATTAAATAAGATAAGTGTGTTTTATTTTATTATGTTGTTTTACATTGTTTAGAACTGATTATTAAATAGACGTATAGTTAAAAAGGTATAATAAGCAAAATAATTAACAACGTTACCGTTTAAATAAAATAAAATATAATTTGATTCTCTGATAATTTTCTTGAATATCATACACACATATATATTCTTTTCACTTCTTCCGATAGTTACGACACTGTTGAAGAGTATATATATATATATATATATATCTCTCTCTGTATGTGTAATATTCAAGAAAATTATCAGATAATCAAATTATATTTTTATTTTATTTAGAAGGCAACGTTGTTAATTATTTTGCTTGTTATACTTTTTTAACTATATGTCTATTTAGTAATCAGTTCTGAACCATGTAAAACAACATAATAAAATAAAAAGCACTTATCTTATTTAATCTTCTCTAATATTTTATTGACGTATTTAGATTTGAGTGCATTAATTTTTTTAAAATACAAAAAATAATAAGTAATGCATTAATTTAGGATTTATAAAATATAAGTGTGTATATATAGATATAATATTATAAAAATAAAGGTTGAAAACGGAAAGATTAACGGCAAATGACGGTAGGGATGAATTCCGCCAAGAAATGCAAATGTGGGGATGAAATTGCCAAGAAATGAAACGTAGGGACGATTTCCACAAAACAACTCAAAGATAGGGACCTTTTGCGCCAATAACCCAATAATAAAGAAACTACATCAAGAATAAAAAAATAAAAAAGGAAATCTAGTACACCAATGACATCATTAATGAGCATACAATGTCACATCAGTGGCGAGAAAATACAAAACCAGAAAAACTTCTCTTATTATTAATACATATATATAGATTATTAAGTCCAAAATTATTAACGAAAGAATTGGTACAGAATATCGGTTGGAAACATCAAAGCACCGTCGCCAACGGAAAATTGATTCCAGATAGGAATACAACTTTGCCAGCCCATCATTGATTACCAACAGAAAATATTTTATTCATGAAACTTAGGAACAGAATCTCCGTTGTTAAAAATAATATCACATTTGGCAACAGAAAATCAGTCAAAAATATGAATATAACTTCACCTACTGGTAACTTGTTGCTAATTGCCAACGGATTCCAACAGAAAAATTTCCGTTGGTAATTTTGATACCAATAAGCCGTTCGTAAAAATGATGACGAATTTGTTAACCGTAAATCAGTTGCTTAATAACAACAGAATTTTCTGTCGGGAAAAATCTGTTTCTAACACAACAGTACGAATCGAAATTCAGTTTCTTAGTGATTTACATATCCATGTATAATATTAGGTATAAAATATCAGTTGGTGAAAAATACTATAAATTTACAAACAAAAAATTCATTTCCAAATACCAATGGAATATTTCGGTTGAAAATTTTTTATTTGTAGAGGTGCATTATTTTGTAGTGTGATATGATTCTAAGAATTGATGTGATTTATGGAAGTGATGATGTACTCAAATCATGAATGGTTGATATATTATATCATATCATTGCATGGTACTATTACACCTCCAATGCCAAACTTTGAAGGAAAAAAATGAAGGTAGTCTCATCCATGAGGAAAAAGCTGAAGATATAGTCAAAAAGTGGACCACGGCTAACTATATATGATAGAAATTAATTAAACAAAAGCTCTCAATTGTGAATGAAGGTCTAATCTCATCCTAATGGAAAAATTTTAGATATACAAAAGTGGAAAATTGCATGGTATAATTTGATTATAAATTGACATTTAAAGATGTCAAATTTCCACTTTTGACTACACTAGTATCAAGCACGTGCATTGCAGGTGATTTGTAACTTATATGATTTAGGAACAAATAATTTTTATATATACTAAGTGAAATTTTTTTTATTTCTATAAGTATTAGTTGAAAAGTGGAAAATTAAATATAAAAATATAAGGTGTTCTAATTTAAATGATAATTTGTAACCATTATAAAGGTAAAAACGTAACTCAAATTTTTGCAGTGGGTATGATGAATATTGATCTAAATTCAACGTCAATGAAAAATAATTAGTAAATATCAAAAGGCAAATAAAAAAGAGTAACCAAACACTACGTAACCTCTTCATATTATGTAACCATATTCATAATTAAAAATGTGAAAAATCACTAAAAATTTCTACTCGAGCACACGTATCGATCAAGACCTTAAACAGTCATGTGAAATGTAATAATGAAGGGATTTGATTCGTGGACTGTATCATGGTAAATATTATATTGTTAGAGGAATCATTATTGCAAATCATAGTAGGGGAAATCATTAGCATCTATATTATAATATCAGTTTTATCATTGCAGTAGAGATTGTAATGCTTGAGGAATCATTAGGGCAAAAATGTAATATTTAAGTATAGGTTTCATAATTAATACTAAAATGGGGGTTTTGAAGTTTTAATTTTAATTAATTTCATTCAATTCAGTTTAATTAAAATTAAAATATTAATAATTAATGAGTAAAGACGAATGAGGAATATTAGAACAAATGTGTAGGTGTAAAATCATCTAAAAATATTTCTCCTCTATATTCTCTTTTATATATACTGGTAATTTAGATGTGCGTTGCATGTTGTAGGATAACATAAGACTAATCACATAATAGTAATAAAATATTTTAATTACATAAATTGTTAAGTAAACAATTATTAATTTCAGTTTTAAAACTTGTAATTAAAATGGCAATAACAATTATTTCCGTGTAGAATGACAGGCACAATGGTTTTTGAATATTTATTTTGTTCTTTTATTAGTAATGACAATAATAACATGGTTTAAAAAAATCTTTATCTATTTAAGATGTATTGACATTGTTGTATGATAGTAATTGAAAGTTAGGTGGGTGACTGAACTTGAATAATAAACTAAAAAGAATTGAAATTAACCACAATAGAAAAAAAAAAGCTTTTGTAGAGAATTTTAATGGCAAATAATAATAAGGGCAAAAAGAATTAATGATATATAATAAATGGGGTGCAAAAAGAAATATGGACAAAATAGGAATTAAGAGAAAAAATAGGGACAAAATGGGAAACTGAATGTTTTACAAGGATTCCTCTTTTGTATATTAGTCATAAGAGAAAGAATAAATGAGGTTGAATAATAAAGATTTGTGCAGTATGTATGACAAAAAAGATCTTATGTCATACATCTGACGGGATATTGCACATGTGGGGTGATATTATTGGATAACTTCCATGTGATTGACCCACTACGGGACAACCCTATGTAAATGTAATGTCGTCCAATAATCTCCTATTATGTGTGCATCTGAATAATCCCGCCAGACGTATGGAAAGAGAACGAGATTGGTATATATAACTCTTATAAAACATGTGAATATAATGAATTTGACCAATTTTTATTTAAAAATAAAATTGATTGATTTGCAAACATGGACTATAATTTAAGCTTTTGGAAACTTAATATTTATTGGGTAATTTTCACTCTAAGTCCCTAACCTTTCAAATTTATATTAATTTTGTCTACATTCTTTTTTTTACCTACTAAGCTCTCAATCTTTTATTTATTATTGTATTATGTTTTCAACATCACTTTTCGTCCACAATCTTTCAATTTTTACTATTAATCTATATCAATATGACTATTATACCCTTATCTTTATTTCCATTATACGTCCTCAATCTTTCAATTTTTATATAATTTTGGTCCTATCATTTTTTTAGACATATAGGACCCAACCTTTCATTTATTGTCGTGTTACGTCCCTAATAACGCTTTCCGTCCTCAATATTTCAATTATTAAAATTACTATTATACATTTAATTTTTAAATAAAAATAAAAATAAAGAATAATATAAAATAAAAATTCCACCCATCATAACCCGTAATGATAAATAAAAAACTCGATCTACACCAAAATCAATGGATATTTAATCAGCATAAAAAAAGTTCTCGATCTGAGAGTCAATGCAACGTATCATATCGTGTTTTTCGATTCATCACATATCACATATCGGATATAGATCAAAGTGAATCCGCAAAAAAATCATTTTCAATTTACAAAAATGAAACCGAACCTTATTGCGCTAATTCTAATTTTTTGTGGATCCACAATTGGTGGATCAGATTGAGTTGAGATGGATAACAAATCGGGGACAAATTCGGGTGAAAATCACAATGCGAGACAAAAAATTAAATTAGCATTAAAGTATTAAGGTTATGTTTATTTTTAATAAATCAAAAATAAATTTTTTAAGGCGGATCTACCCAGTTTGCATCTGCCACGTTATTTGTGGTAGATCAAGAAATCATATCTGATTCATCATGCTGATATTTAGGTTGACAACTTTCTTTGATGTAGATTTGATATCTATTGAGACTATTATAAATTGCGTTTCTTATCATTATTTTTGACTGTTGTCATTGCATTGTGCTGAAGTGAGTTACAGTGCATAGATTTCTTATTTTATATTGTTTTTTATTTTTTATTTAAATAATTAATGATATAATGATAATTTTAGTAGATATTAACAGTAAAAAATTAGTAAAAATAGTTTTTATTATATTTTTTATTATATTAGTAATTTAAAAATAATAAAAACTATTTTTTACTAATTTTTAGAATCTTTTTTGAAAAACTATTATATTTTATGATAATTTTTATTATATATTTTTTTTCAATTTTTGCTCTTCATCTCACTTTTTCCAAGTGTATTTAATGTGTTTTCATTTTTTATTCTCTAACATGATTTTATCTTAATTATTTAATTTTATCATCTATTTTTCTTTATTGATCTTCACCAACCTAGTTGAAGTTTTTTGAAAGCATTTAATTAGAAAGAGTGAATTTGACTTGTCAAACTTGAAGAGCAAACTCTACTCTCTAAAATAAAATGCTATGCTAGAGTGGAGAGTTTATTGGAGCAATTTTTTATGACTTGAATCTTTATTTTAGAGAATATATTGCATTTAAAGAGTCAATTAGAGATGCTCTTACATTAAGTTGTACTTGAATGAAATTTAATTTCTCTGTTAATTTCAGGAAGTTGAGATATTTAATTTCATGTAAACGCTTTATATATGTGTGTGTGTAAGATGGTTAATAATTACTCTTGTTTCAAATTTATAGTCCATTTTATTTTTTCACACAGATACAATTCAGTAGTTTATTGGTGAGGGTGATTGCCTCAAGTTTTCATTGATTCTGTAGGAATACTGAATAATAGGATGAACTGAGAAACACTCAAACTTTATCCATATAACAACCGAAAAAGGATTTTATACCATCTTGTCATAAATTGAAAAAAGAGAATAATGTTTACTAGGCTTCTTCCCTCAAAACGTTACCAGACCTTCCCAAGTAAAGCATCAATATTCCCACTAGCTTAAAAGCCAAAAAGACTCCTGTTAAGCTGTGTTTTAGGGTGTAGTGAATGCAAGTTTTCCTTTTGTTCTGCATGCAACGAATTTATTTCCTATTTCTATATGTACATCATCATTCGCCGAACCAGAACTAGTATTAATCATGAATCAGTTTCTTCAAGTATTCTTTCTAATTCTGCATCCGATTCATTTACTGCCAGCTTTTAGCAATTAGTACACTGGCTTCTTGCTATAACAACATTCAAGTGTCTAGAGATGTCAAGACATTGAGGTACGTATGGTAAGCGGAATAGCTCAAAACAAGGGAAATGTTATTTTGTCCTTTAGAGTTTTTCAGTTTAAAATTTTGAAAATGCTCAAAACAAGGGAAATGAAATCCTTATTTTACTTAATATTTACTATTGAAAGACAAGACTCAAAATGAATTCAAAAAATATAAACTGAACATGCCCTAAATCTTTCATTTTGATAGCACCATGGGGTTATTTCCTTTTATGTCATACTTGCATATATTATTTAACAAATTGGTTTGCTTAATTATGAGGTAATTTATATCCCATGGCCGCGCCCCGCCCCCTGTACAAGTTGAAGATCGAAATGATGTTCAACAAATGGAAGTGAAAGAAATTCTTTATTCTGTACTTTACGTCATCAGTGAAAAACGGAGTAGTTACAAAGCTTTTATTTGTATACAAGTGGGAACTGATCTAACTACTAATCAAAAATATAACCAATGACCATATATATGGCATGTGGACTGTAAGCTAACTAATAACCATAATACTGAAATACAATGCATGAGAAGGCTTGAGGTTTGGAGCACAAGGCTCAAGTCTAGGTGCCTTTTTCATAACATAGCCATTAGGTGAATGATTCAAAAGATACGAAATTGGTATATTAATCTCAAAAAGCAGAAAGAGGTCTACAGTTGGCAAATCTCTTAAAGAATAATTTTATAAAATGTTTTTCTGACGTGCATAAGTGATGTACATGCTTAGTCGGGCATCCTAATTACCGTAAATGGTGGGCCTTCATCTGAAATTATAACTAAAACCCATAACTTGCATGCCAAAGACCCAATTAGAACGACTAACTAAATGTCATTTATTCATGCTAGGAAAACTTGTCTGTGCATAATTACTCATCTCTTTTCACTTACATTTGTACATTTTCCTTTCAAATTGAATAGGGTTTCTCACTAGTCACGATTATATGTCTATAACTTCTGCTTCATCTTTCCTCGGCCAAATTGAGATCAAAACAGAGCTGTGTATTAAATAAGGTATATGAAGGGTTTACTAATAATGATATACTGTTATTCTTGCGGGATTACATTTCAAGAAAAGCCCTTATGGGCAAATTTTCAAAATAAAATCATTCATATAAACTCGTATTTGAATATATGTTGGAATTTACGAATTTTCTCTATTTACCCGCAGGAGGAGCCTTATCTTTTAGTGTACTGCTATGTGACGTTATGTCATCACAAGTTTATAAAATTGTATCTATTTTATGTCGGTATTTGACTTTGGGAAAAAATTTCAGTGCTCCTAAAGCACTGAGCACTCAGTGCTTTTGACCAATCAGTAATTCACACATGAGTGTTGGGACCCAAATTAAATAGCAAATTGAGACCTCAAAGTCCACATGTGAGTTATTAATTGGTCGAGAGCATCGAAGCGACTTTGTGCACTAAAGTTTTAACTAATGGAAGCATCGATTGGCATAATATCTTAGCATTGGTTTGTTAACACAATGATTCGCATGAATATACGCTCGGCATGATTACATATTTCTATTTGGTGTCTCACTTTCAAAATAATAATACTCATATGCGCCACCTCATTGTTTGTAGAGTTTCATACATTGAGAGAAATTTTTTGGGGCCAATGCACAGATACAAGTAAAACATTATACTTTTCAGTAAAGAGGTGTTTCTCAAAAATAGGTAGTCGCAAAAACAATCACAAAACCAAATTCAAACACCTTTTGGTAATTCAGCATCCTCTTCCTCTTCAATTGAAACCCTAATTCAAATCTAAATGCTTAAGTCTGGCTTCGCGATCTAATCCTAATTTGTAACCATAATCCAAGCCCAAATTCATCTTGTCTTCCTCGACTTCTTCGATTTGAAACCCTAATTTGAGCAAAAACAAGACAACAATGATGAGTTGGGGGTTAGGGTTACTTTCTTCCTCCACCACCATCTCTGGCATAATTGGCTTAGTTTCAGTAGTGGAAATAGAGATAGAAGAAATGGTGCAATGTTCGACATAATCGACGCTGAAATCACCGCTGGACACTGAATCCGGGGGAGAAAGTACGCAAAAACATAAGTTGAACGTTGAGCGTAAATGGTATTATTGTTCTAAGTTGAATTTTAACTTTTTAGGATTATTATTGATACCAACATTACGATCATACGACTATGTACTAACCTTATGATCATATCATGACTATGATCATTTATGATCGTAAAGATTAAAAATAATCATACTATAATAGCAGTTATTTAAACTTTATCTATTGAGATACAGTCGTCGCGTCATAAAACTAACAAAATAAACGATATAGAATCATTTAGCGCTGTCTATGGGAAAGACATCATCTCGCCATGTCTGCTTCAATTCGCCGACGCCCGAATGAGGGGGCATCATCGGAAAATATGGACCCTCCAAGGGAAAATGTGGAACCTCTTATGGCAGATGCAATTGTAACTCGTGATCAATTTGATCAACGCATAGATACTCTTCAAATGCAAATGCAAAACCTTGTAACATTGTTGCAAAATCAGCAGACTCCTATATTTCCTCCTCCAGCAACCCATGAAACATTTGTTCCTCTTCCAAACGCCCGAAGGTCTACTCAAGTTGTTGATTTAGTCTCCGAGGCTGATCATACAACCACAAGCACGATCGGCTCTGCCCTTGGTACTCCTCTAGAAGCACAATTCGAAGACTTGGTGAGCAAAAAATTAGAAGAGGCCATTATGGGGAAAAAAGTCAACGACCAGTTATCGTCAAAGAAGAACCTTTTTCTGAAGAGATCATGGAAGTTCTTCTTCATGTTAATTTTAAGATGCCATCTGTTGATAAATCTGATGATACAAGTGAACCGATTGATCATTTCCGTGCTTATCAATATTTAACACGATTACATAAGATTGTAGACGATGTAGCTTGTCGTGCTTTCCCTTCTACTCTCCACAAAGAAGCAAGAGATTGGTATGATACTCTGTCACCTAAATCAATCAGGTCATTTTCAGACTTTGGTACCAAATTTGGATCCTTTTTAGCAAGTAGTGCTCGACAAAAGAAGATAGTTATAGCACTAAAGAAAATCATTCAAGAAAAAGATGAAACACTCCGTGGTTACATTACTTGCTTTAATCGCGTTGCATTAGGGGTTAAAGATTTGCAGATGTCTTCAGTAGTGACAACAATTGATGAATGGCCTTCGTAATCATGGTTTCAAAATTTCCCTTTCCAAATGAGCACCAGAAACTATGACGGAATTATTGACTCAAGGTAAGAAGTACATCGATTGTGAGGAGACTATGCAAGTAACAATATCCTTTCGAGAACCTCTTGTTGATCCTAGTAAGCGAAAACTGGAGGTTATGCATGACAAGGAAAACAAGTACCCTTGGCGAGATACCATCCACAGATCTGTATACTGATCATCATCGTAGCAAAGACAAGTGGTCATGAACAAATGGTTACTCCTACTCATCACCATAGCAAGGACAAATACTGTGATTATCAGAAAGACCATGGTCATGATACATCTATAGCATTGAAAGATGAAATTCAAAATTTGACTGATCGGGGAGTGCTCAACAAGTTCCTTGCCTGAGCTTTCGATCATATGCTGTGTACAACATGATACGGCATTTATATCATGATACAATATGGGGCATTTATATCATGATACGATATAGAGCATTTATATCATCATTTTAACGATGACGCTTGGCCGAGCATAACCTCAAAAAGACTCGAACATGTCTTTTATAGACTATAAAGAAGACTCCATTTATCATAGTTCTCGTAAAGCGAGGACAGAACATGATTTATTCGACATTCGACATGATTTGTTGATCTTTGATGGTGGAAAATATGTGTTCATGAGCAAATGATCGACGACAAAATGCTTCTGAGCATCAAGCAATGAGCAAAACTTTTTTGAACCAAAATCCATCGACGAGCAAAATTTGTTCTAGAAAAAATCTGCATTATCCAATGAACAAAAATCATGGAAAATCGTGAATGGTCAAATATGAGTTTTAAACAAATCACACTGGTCAAGAAGACATGGCTAAGTTAAATTTTTCCCTCTAAGGAAGTTTTTATAACATATTTTAATCCTCATTAACATCATAAAGCACGGATATAAATAATTTATTAAAAGAAAACATGCAAATGCTCAAAATGTCTTTGTCGGATACTCTTATTTAATCAAACAACCATTCGACAATTTCGTAGGGGACTAATGATACTAACATTATGATCATATGGTTATGTACCAACTTTATGATCATACGACTATGATCATTTATGATCGTAAAGATGATCACACTATCATGGCAATTATTTAAACTTTATCCATTGAGATACAGTAGTTAAGCACCAAATAACTAATAGCGGTTATAAAGCCGTTAATTAACTACATTTTTATTTGCCTATGTATATAAAGTTGAATTGGACAAAAAAGTGGATGATGAATTTCTTTTTACTCTCTTATTATCAAACATAAAACAACCATCACGTCATAAAACTAACGAAATAAATGATATATAATCAATTATAGTACGATTTTATTAGTTTGTTTTAATTGATGTTTTAATGGTACTCTTTTTTTGTAGTTCTTAAAAACTCGCATAAACATCACCTATACGAGCTTATACTGAAAGAAGCTTACACTCAAAAGCTTGGACTCGACATTTCATTACGCTTTACCCTTATCAATACTAATTCGTAAAACTTCACGCATTAGTTTTCAATCGTTCATTGCATGCGTTGTAGTTGATGTAAGATTATTCACTATAGGGTTAATTTCACATTTTGTCCCCACCCTTTGCAGTTAGTATTTCTTGGGTCCATAACTTTTTTTTTTTTTTTCAACCTGCTAAGTCCCTAACTTTTCATTAATTAGCATGAGATGACCTTTTTACGGTTTCCATCCATTTCTCGATTAACTTCTTTGTCAAATTTCCATTATAACCCTTATCTTTTTAAACTAAAAAAAAAAAACAAAAAGTTTAAAAATAAAAAAAATTAACATTAAAATTTTTAAAACAAAAAGAGGAGAGCTGCCATTTTCGACGGGGGATTCACAGCCTCCTTTTTTTAAAAAAAAAAAAATTGATGTAATTTTTTTTTATTTTTAAACTTTTTGTTTTTTTAATTTAAAAGGATAAGGGTCGTAATAGTAATTTGACCAAGGAATTAATGGATAAATGAATGGAAACCGTTAAAAAGGATCTCTCATGCTAATTAATAGAAGACTGGGGATTCAGTGGGTTGAAAAAAGGGTTAGAAACTCAAGCGATGCTAACTGCAAAGGTCAATGATGAAATGTGAAATTAACCCTTCACTATACCGTTCCATTCTTTTTGACACTCTGTATTGAAGCTACACAAAATGTTATTAAGAGCTTGTTTGATGTCCATTATTCTCACCATTTATAATTTTACATACCATTGATTTGATATTTAATTTGATAACTAGATCGGAAGAGCTTACAACTATATATTTCGAACCTTTTTACATTTCGAATACACATTCTACCTCTCTCCTTATTATAATTTCCCCAAATTTAAACAAATAGTAAGAATCAAACAAAATCTAAGGTTGTATCATTCTAATTTCTAGGCCGATACATATGAGAAAAGAACCTATCTTTTTTTTTGGGTGGGATACGCAACCTTTGTTATTCAATAAAACTAAAATTTCAAATTTAAATTAATATGTAAGTATATATGACTGGTCTCCAGTCTAGTTGGTATCACTACATTAGAGGATGGGTTAATATGTATAAATACATGGGGTGCTCATTTATTCAATGACCAATAAGGAGATAACAATTATACTAGAGACCGGTTTTCAATCTAGATAAATGACATTATTCATATATGTAGGCCCCAAATGAAATTCAAGAGAAAGATGTAGAAGGATTACCTAACCCGGTTCTATAATTTGCATTAGCAGAACATGAGAAATTGAAGATATTTGGTTCATAGCTAAAGATAATGACAGCTTTTTGGTGATATTAACAGGTCCGGAACGGTGGTGCCGCCACCATCGGTGGTATCGAGTTCGAGTTTTACTCAGGCGCTTCCCGTCCCTTAGATCATTTCTTGAAGTTGGAAACTTGATTTTAATACCAACAATGTGGTAGCTCAACCGATCCCTCAAGTTCAACATCTCCAGCGAACTATAGTCATTATCTTGAATTATCACATCGATCGGAGAGTCTACATCTTGCTGTACTTTAAAAATAATCTCTCGCCAGATATATGACGGGATTATCCTACCACTCGTATATCTTACGGAAGATTATTGGAAAAACCTACATATTGTAGGCCCCTTTATGTGGAAGTCATACAATTATCCCGATAATCTTACGTTATATGTGTATATGGCGGGATAATCCCCTCATCCATCTAGCGGGAGATCATTACTATGCAATACTTCCTTTACATAGGAGAATGAACTCCAAATTGTATCCCCCCCTTCCTTCCTCTGATAAAATAAATATTCGGATCAGATGAATGCCTTCTCGAAGTCATGTACTTCTAGTACTTTAATAAAATAAAGATTCCATTCTGTAGTACAACTATTGCCTGTTGGGCTTAGGAAATACTAACAAATAAAATATACACTCTTTCATCACACAAAAATAGTTCAATAGTTAATTTCACACTGATTAATAAATAATAGTTATTAATATAATTGAAACATAAATATATACTCTCATAGTTCATTAATTGTTTAAAAATACTTTCAATATATAGATAGTTGATGTCGATTAATAACAAAAGAAGTTAATTAACGTCACATATGGAAATAAAAAATTAAATAAATGTTTTCTGGGATGGACAAAAATAATATACATTACTATATCTTTTTAAGGTGGAGAAAAATAGTATACAACACTATCTTTTTGGGACGAAGAGGGTAGGTAGTTTGGAGGTGTTCATCACTTCTTGTACTGATACTTCTTGGTACTGCAATCTTAAGTGGCAGTACGTACACATCTTTAATTAGTACCTGTTGAACAACCAAAAGGTGCACTATTATTGAAGTAAAAAACTCAAGCTGGTAAATAGCGGAGAAGATTTTCTGGAGTCTTAATAAAACAGAGTATGTGAATGATAATTCTTAGAGCTTTAATGCACATGTATGGGACGAAAAGTGTTGTAATGGCACTCATGAAAGTGCTTGGAAGTTTTCATGTTTTATATAATACATGTAGAGAAATTATGCATTGCCATTGCCATTCATTTGTTTCAAACAAATTTTATATTCGGATAACTATTTATTAAAAATGTTGGTTGTTGTAAGAACATCAAAGGTAAGTAAGGGAAACAATCAAACAAAACAGCGATAGTCGTTCAGCTTCAAATCCACATACAGGTCTTGAATAAAATCTCTTATCTTACAGGGAAAGTAAATACCCGAAGAGAACCCCAGGAAAAAAAAAAAGGAAAATCTCTGCTAAATTACTAAAAATTGATGTCTAGAAGTGTTCTTCCTTTGGAGTCTGGATCAATCAATATACGAGACTCTTCCCACAATTTAGCCTCAATCGATAACTTGCGAAGCTCCATTAGACCACGTTCAACTGTAAAAATGCAACCAAACATGTGCAAAAATACACAGGCTTACATTGAGTTGTACTTGAAGGAGTTCACGTAGAATTAGAAAACATTTTTTCAGATATATAAACAGAAAAAAATCCATCTACAACTAGAATTTTTTCCGGAGATCTTTTGATGCTGGAGTTAGATAATCATTCATCACAAATTAGCATTTCTAAGATAAAAGGACAAAGGTTGTTTAAATTGTCATGCACTGGTTGGATACTCAAATTTTTAGACAGGAAACTCTGCTTCGAACCACACCCGTCCCTCCCCAGAGTTTCCTTCCCTTCCCTTTCTCCCCCTTGTATCAAAGAAAAGATAAAAGTAAAATGATTTGTTAGAGTTTATGAGATAAACAGGTACAAGATGCTAGTGTTGAGGGAACATGGACAGGATGGAGGAGGAGATAGATAAAGAGAGTACCATCCACCGCATCATGTGAGGTTGGCGCCCTACCACCTTGGTTGATCCAGTACTGTACACGTTCCTCTGCTATGTCTGGTTCCAAGCCGTGATTCATCGCTCTTCTCCAAAAATATATCAACCATGCCTAGAAGAGCTCAATAAGTTGGCATCACTTCAGTTCTTCAAGGCATGAAGTTAAATTTTAAGGTAAAATAACATAAACTTGAAAGCAAAGCAGCTTGATAAATTCTATTTGTAAAAAAGCCTTCAGAAAATGTTTTACAAAACGGGGCAATTTCACTATTTTACCATTGTGTACTTTGTGATTGGGGTATTAATTATCTAGAGGTAAGATGGTGAAATACCTTGTTTTGTGAAGGATTTTTTACAAATAAAAGGATCAAGCAGATTTTGGCATGTTTCGATATTATAGATAAATCTTTCAATTTTCTGTAACCATAGATGAAGCCCTTATTTGACTGCCTTATAGCAAGTTTCAATTAGGCTAATTACAGATCCCTAATAAAAAATAATGTCAAATGCTTCAACGAGAGCTACGTTATCTCAGTTCTGCTCTTCAAAAAGTATAATTCTTCATGAGATTTACTACTAGATTTCAAAGACTTCTAATTCCATGCAGAAGAGTCAGTAACCCAATAGACAAAATAGCCAAAATAGCTCTCAGTTCTCTTATTCTTGAGATGGGACTGGTTAGCTGAATGGATCTCTCAATAGTCATATAAAGCAAAAAGCAACCAAAAGTGGCATTAACAGCAAACAAAGAAAAATAAAAAAATAGAGATAGAAGATGGATAAACAGCTCTTTAAAAATTCCCCGAACATAATATTTAAGGCAAAGAAGTGAATGCAGATGAAATAATGAAAATTTCCCATTTCAGGGAGCAGTGTTTCTAGTTGACAACATACCCGTTTGATGAGAACATCTTCGGCCTCCTCTCTGCTCAACTCTGGAAGACATATAATTTGGCATCAGCCTAACTATAATATTTATGTAGCAAGACACACTGAAAAACCTCTCCTTTCTACAAGATATGTAGAAAGTTCTGGAACTTTGCGAGAATACAAACGAAAATGCAGAAAATATGTTGAAGGCAGAGCAGTAAACTAGCTTCTGAAAGCATATCAAGAAACATTTGAGGCACATCATTGTAGAGTTATACGTCATGTTAGCATAGGTTGGATTTAGAATATTCCCCTGAAAACAGCTTCGAAATGGCAAGTCACTCTACAAGACAGCATCAATAGCCTTACAGAAGACATATTGCACTGAAATATTTAGGTCACACATGAGATTAAATATATATCACAAGGAAAAATCCAACTTTGCAGATTGCAAGTGATATAAATGTGAATGAATAGTGGTTTGAATTGCGCTGCAGTGGTTGGATGCTCACGTTTCCCGGTAGGAGACCCGGGTTCAAACTACACTCATCCCTCTTCTAAGCTCCCTACCCACCCCTATCTCCCCTTTGTATCAAAATACGTGGGAGTGTGTGTGTGAATGAATAAAATAAAGCTCTGAAGGCTCATGTCTCATGGCAAAATGTTTGGTATTTGGTAAATCATTAGAAATGCAATCTGTCTCAAAGAAGGAAGGGGGGTGTCAGTAAGGATCAAATTTGTATGAGAAAAGCTTACCAAATGCTTCTGAAAAATCCGGAGTTTCAATTGGTATCTTCAATTCATCTGCAGCCATTCAAAGAATGGGTGTAGTAAAGATCAAATTGATAATTGAAACTGGGTATAGTGAGTACCGCTATAGTAATAATCTACTACAGAACTAATTGTGCCACTCCCCAAATTATTTATTATTTTCTTTTCATTTTTTTCTTTTTCGTTTTTGCCCTTCCCCCTTTTACTTTAGTTGTTGGTAACATTTTTGAAGAACTTCCTTATAATATCAATTACAAAGGAACATTTTTGTAGAACTTCCTTATAATATCATTTTTTCAACTAAAGGAACGGTACTTATGTAATGTGACACTGGTAACAAACTGTTCCAGCTGGAGAAAAGCATTCAGAAAATGAGTATTTGTATTTCGTACCATTAGATTTTACTGCACTTGTGCGTCGCTGTTGGGCCATTGATATGGCTACTGCCTCCTCGACCTTTATAAGGAAAGGGAAGGGATGAAACAAAATTTAATTTTTCCTGTTCAGAGCATTGTGTATGACAGATCAAGCAACTATAGAAGGATAAAATTCCGTAGCATTATTGATTTCAACAGGATAGCATCCTCTAGTGGAAGAGATTAAATGTTCTGGACGCAACACGGATGAAGACAAAGATAGAAGTGAAAAAACTGCAATCTTCTATCAGATAATGCCACTTTATATTCTATTTTACGGTATGTATGTCCTCCTTTACCTAATGTTATGCTATCAAAGCAAAGAAGCAGACGAAAATATTTGGTCAATCATTTAAAAGTAAAGGTTATCTTATTTATGACTTTTCTTTTCATAAATGCATGAATTTGCATTAGAACCTTGAGGGATGTCAATTCCCTAAGACCTTTCTCCACTATAAGCATGCTCTCAATGCTGGCATCCCCTGCATTATGATTTTTATCTCGTCCACCTTTCTCTTTTCCTTCAGCATCATTGTTAACTGCCATAATGGAGAAAATAAAAATGTTATCCGACTAACAAAATTGCACAAAAAGGTACAATATCAATGACTAATCAATTTTTGGTTTCAGCTACAAAAATTTATGTCATGAGCATTTTAATAAGCAAGAGAGGAAAGAGTCTATGGACGGATGTTTTCAACCAAAGAAAGATAGATTTTCTGAGATCAGATTCTTTCAAACGTACACAACAGATCTGTTGCAGTCGAGCAAATACTCCAGGCCTTAAAGTTGGACTGCAATAATCTGGAGAATTCACGATTGCCTCTTAAGGCTGTTGTGTCCATGTAAGTTTGGTGACTAACGCATTGGAAGGTTTTGACTTTGACATAGCACGTAATACTTTTTGGTTTGAGGAACAAAAAATAGATTGGCTATCATAGAAGAGCAGCTAAGATAACATGACATAACTCATGAACATATTGGCTAGACGTGACATAACTCATGAAATTATAAGGGTTGCTCCATCTAATGAGAAAACATTTTGCAATTGACACTCAATTCCGCTGAACAGAGCCTACGGCATCTTACCCATCGAGTTTTCTTCTTTTGCCTTCTCTCCTGCAGCCAATATTGCTTCAGCAGGAAGGGGGCACGAGCATGACCAATATTCATATCTTGCTCCAGCAATCTCAGCATGAACACCTGCAATTTATTGCAAATTGGAATTGGCAAAAACTATCATTGCCAAGTGAACATCAAGATGCCTCTTCTAGTGGTGTTTGCCACATGGCCACCCCAGGGCACAACCCAAGTAAATAAAAAGAAAGAAATACAGAAGTACAAAGACGAGAAAAAGATAAAGAAAAGCACAAGACAGCGGCAAGAAGGTTTTATCTACATGTTACAGATACTAGGTAATGTTACTTTCTTTTCCATGTCATTCAAGAAAAACCTGAAAGTGGATACATGTCAAATAATTTCAGCCACTTGGATCACATGTTACTCAGTGAGTAAGCATGATAAGTTAGGCTAGAGTTTTCAAAATGTTTCACATAACAAAAATGGATAAAACACTATTGACCATTAGAAAATTTAACTTTAAAATAAGAAAATTTAAGACAAGTAATCTTTATGAGAAATAAGTTAAATGAAATTCATAAGGTACATGAGTTATTGAGGGCAATGGAGCCATGGTATACTTAAACTTGTACTTGTCCATAATACCATCACTTACATACTGATATATACACCTTCCACAGAAGAGGAAAATAACTCTTTCTATTGGGTAATCACCATTCGCACTGGACATCAGATATCAGCAAAGTATTTACGTAATTTAGACATATGGTAATTGAAAAGAAGAAAATGATATCCGGAATGAGGGCTCCACTGCTAATTTTTCACTGTAGACATTGTTGAAATCCTTGGAGGATGACAATTCGGAGTAGAGAATAGCTATTTAACCTGACCACCATTAATAAAGTCCCCCCCCCCCACCCCCAAAACAACATAAAAGAGCATATAGTTGTGCTGATTTCTCATACTCTCTTTAAAGTATATAAGAATGCATAAGAACTTGATTTATATGAGCAAATGAACATTGAATGCATTTACACAGTTTAAAATCAACAAGAAAACTCAAATTTTGTCATCCATTCAGCTCTTCCCAATAATTAAAGTGCAGAATGACAGAATCTACATTTTCCTTTCCTAATTGAAACAATATTGATCTGTGTTCCTTATATTTTGCTGTGCTCCATTATTCAATCAGTCATTCACAGAATCATTATACGTCTTGAGGAGGCAGCCCAAATTGACCAAACAGACGTTGATGCTAATAACTTTTGCGCTAAATTTAGCCAGTTAAGTAAAATTACCATAGCGAAGACATAAACTCCAGTATCGAGCAAGCCAACACCTCTTGAGAACAACCTCTTCCTGAGGTTGTAAACTGTGAATCACATAAGTATGCCATAAAGATTACACAAGCAGTAGAAGCCATGTCATACTTTAATTGAAGCATACCATCTCTTCTTTATTCATTATTACTCTTTTAGTCACTGTCCGAAGTGATTTAACTTCACTTTCAACATCACTGAGGAGCTCCAAAGCTGAAGTAGCTTCATCCCTGGCAGTCTGATTAAAGTTTCAATCATTAATTCAATCATATTGCTCCTACGTTTTATCATCAATTATGAACCTCAAAACTAATGAATGAAAGAAAGAGAATTTTAAAAAAAATTTAATGACATAGAAGGTAAAGTTCAAAGAAAATTTTTTTACAATCAACATACAAGGTAGAGATTCAAAATACCTCAGCTTCCATTCGAAGAGCTGCAATCTCCTCACCTGCTCCACCATAGGTTTCTGTTGCAACTTTAAGAGCAGCCTGCCATGTCAAAGGTGTCCCAGTTACAAATTTAAACTGAATCTGTTAGATTGAGAAAAGTTCAAGCTTTTTGACTCTTAGTAGTAATGTTTTTTCAGATTGGCTTGTGACAATATTAACCTTTACCTAACAAAATAATGCTGCATCTATATGCATACAGAACAAAAATAACCATAAAATAATAGCATTTTGCTCTTACATACCTCCCTTTTTTGGATGTCCGCTTCTTTCCTGCAGAGTTAAAATATCAAAATTAAAAAAGAAATTAGCCATAGAATACATGAAATTGATCTAACACCATATATGGCACCATATGGTGCTAGATGGCCATGTGGCTTGTCTCGATACATGGTATGATATGATGCCATACCAGATCGGGACTAATAGAAATATAGTGATTAAGTAAAAGCATTTCCCAATTCATTACTTGCCTGCTTATAAGGCGAGCTTCTAGAGACACACCGTCCCCTAGACTTGCGAACTAAGAGAACAACACCATCCAGAATTTGTTAAATCATGCTCAAGAAAATCAAACCACTGTGAACATGTCTACTTGGAAGGGGAGGAATCCGTAGTCACCCCGTGGTTCTGTGTGTTACATCAAGAATTTAGCATACCCACCTGTTTCTCAAGTTGCCTAGTCCTTGCTTCTGCTTCCTCACACCTCTCTTCTGCAAGTCGAAGCTGAAAGTATGTGTATCTTGAGATGCTAACCGGAATAGGATTTCAAAATACTATATATATTATCTTTTTAATGAAACAAAACTTTAAATACAGAATAACAAATAATTCATTTTTAAATATGCAACTATTGAATCACCTTTTCGAGTAAATTCTCATTTTCTTCTTGAAGCATGTCAAGCTGTAATTTGAGGACCCCATGTCAGTAATAAAATATGTAATGTGGTTCAAAAGGATGTACTGCTAGTGTTTCTTAAATGGAAACTATATGTGATATGCAAAAATATCCCTGACTATAAATTGTGGAAAAAAAATTCTTGGCCATTTCATAATTGTGTGCACATCTTAATGAAATAATTTTATAGAAAAATGTGTTAGAAGTATATTTATTATATAATAGAAGAGCAAAATACACATTCCATACATTAGTTTTTATATTAGAAAAGAGGGATTATAAATAACTGGAGTAGGAGATAATTAATGTGATGCACAATCCCACCTCATCTTGTAAAGCAGAAGAAGATAGCTGCTGATCACCAGGTTCTTTGTATTTAAAAGTCCCAAAGTCTAAAGATAACCTGAAAATTGATAGATTAAAATTCTTTTATATTTTGTCAGTCAATCACCGAGTGGAAACAAAGGTCTCTTACAGAAGTGCAAAGAGAAATGAACTTCGAAACTATAAGATGGATGAACATAAAGGCAATTTATATAAAAAATTCTTAAAGGTTTTTTTTTTTTTTAAAGAGAGTTTGTAGTAGATTCTCGAGATGAAGTGTAGAATGCTTCAAGCTACCTTTTGTCCCTAGTTTTATCTGATTGAGTCTCTGCAGCACTTCCAGATGCTACTGGCTTGACTGACAGAGGTACACTTGGAGGTACCATGAAAACAGATTTGCCCCCTAAATTTGGACGGACGCTGGCCGTAGAACGTGCAGATGGAGGCTGTTCTGCAAGGTTCATGGTAGAAGATGATCTTCCAACATTAGATCGAGCAGATGGTGGTTGTGCTTCCTCAACTGAGTCTGTGGGTTCAGGTGAATAACCAGCCACAGATGAGTAAGCAGATGAAAGTTGATCGGTGGACTTGTTCTGAGATGATCGATGAAAAGAAGGGGAACGAGCTGATGGTGGTTGTGTTTCCACAGAGTTTATAGTCACAGATGTTCTTGAACTTGGTGTTGAACGGGCAGATGGTGGTTGTTCTACTGAAGTGCGAACTGAAGATGGCCGTTGTTCCACAGAGTTCATAGTTGCAGATGTTCTTGCACCCGATGTTGAACGAGCAGATGGTGGTTGGTCTACTGAGGTACGAGCTGACTAAAAGATGATAAAACAGCTTGAAATTTGGTACTGAAAGGCAACCAAATAACAAAAACTAACACTATAAAATAGAAAGTGAGACTAACTTGTAAAAAAACACCATAAATACCATACTTATATCCAGTAACTCAAAAAGTACACAAAATCGCAGTGAAGCCAAGTTTTTTCAGATCTATGATTCTCAATGAGAATAACCATACAAACATAGATCATGCATTACTAGCTTCTTACCATTGGCGAACGATGCCTAGCTTGCCTCCCACCTGCAAGTCCTATACCAGCCGATGGAATTGCAGGACTATAGTCATACAAAAGGTCATCCTCCTCTTCATCATCATCAGCCGGTTGATGTGCCATAACCTGAGCAAGCCTCTGGGCAGCAGCTTTTGTATTCTGCGGTCTCTTCATATTGGCAATGCCTGCAGAAGCCGTGCGCGAATGGCGATGCATCGGGGATGTTGTTGATGATGGAGAACCACTATTTACCGTGTTTGACTGACTATTCTTCTGCCTCACATGCACTGGTCTCACCCTATCCATCTCTAGAAACATCATGTTATAGAATTTGATTTGATTAATATTTTCTAACTATAGTTCATTTAGTCAAAGTTATCGTTTGAGTATTAGATGATTTCTACGCATTCTCAACAAGATTATATGGATCACAAACAATTTCCTTTCTTCTCACTGGGAAGGCACATGAAATGAGATGAGTAAACATGAGATAACAAGAACAGAATCCCTCTTAGAACAATGCAAAAACTTCAATGGATTATTGTCTGCCAATTTCAAATACGAAGAGGTCCCTTCTCTTTAATCATTAGTAACTGGCGAGAAGCTTCAGTAAATTTGAATAAGCTTCTTCAAGGACAATAATAAAGGAGTTTCATCTCTTCAGTAGCAGTTTTGTACAGAGGTTCATTTTACTAATAGCTACACTGAGAACCACGAAACCAACTTGATCCATGAAATTCCACAGGCTATCAATCAGTGACTCCATTGAAGCAAAAATATATCGGCAATTCCAGCCTTGTGGTCGCCAACAAGATTTTAAAAGAGATATTTCACAGAATCAAATAAATAGCATGAACGCTGAACAAAAGGGACATCTTTGAGAAATTTATACATATTTTCTTTTGTTATGACAAAAAATAAGTAACTGTGTAGGAAAAATTCTACATGAATGAAAAGAAAAGAACAGAGTTCTCTTCAATTGTCCTGTGTTGCCTCATAATCATTTCCAAGAGTGTCGCCAGTAATAGTAAGCATTAGATTACTGCCCAGTTTATCAAATTAAAACCCAAATCTCCAGATTTTCAGTACAGCAATGTAAGCACAAAATTAGCAACAAACCAAGAAATCTTTATATTGCAGATTTCAGAAAGTTGATTGATCAAATTTAAATTTCATGCAATCCTAGATAGATGAACCAACTATAGACATCAAATCACGAAATCAGCAGATCTTCTGCAAGACTTGTAAGTCTAATTAAGCAAAACATAAAATTAGGAGCCAAATTCCAATGAATAGAATAAATCATGGCATATAATTGTGCGTTGTCTGTAATGCAAAAATCAAATCGAATTCCGAACGTACCTAATTGTACGAATTATGTATGAAGCCGCTCATCTTTCAACATCCCATTCATTCTCTTCGCCTCTGGAGACTCTCAAGTTAGTTACAATTTCAATGATGATTTATAATGGAAATGGAGTGCGATTCGGGATTTTCTATCTAGTCTTTAAAGAGAAACATCAACACGTGTTCTGCCATTTTCTTCATGCAAAACCAAGCATCTCCCTTTTTTCTTTTGTGATACATTTTTCCCCCTTTCTCTCTTTCTGTTATTTTTCATTTTCATTTTTTCGTTTTCTTTTTAGAGATATTCAAATTTCAACTTTCAAAATGTGTAATATAAACCAAGTCACGTCATGGCACGAAGGATATATATATATAATATATATATAAATATATATCTATAAGAAGTGCGGTACAATGGGTACCGCCCTATTTTCCCGCGCAAATGAGGAGATCTATTTTCTCCTTTCTTGTTTACTGCAAATAGTATACCCAAGGAAAATGCCAGGCCACCAGCCATCATCTCCCTTCCATTCTGCCCTTTTTTTCGCCGATCTCACCTTCAATCCCTTCTCTTCACAATTGAATCGGCTGCAAATCAGCACGAATGATGTCTCAAATTCCGTCCTCTATTACATATTTCAATCCAGACTCTGGTATGTTGTTTAAATTCCATCATCATATTCAAGAAATTGTTCTCCATATTGTTCTTTTCGGATGTTGAAAGAAGCTCTTGCCTTCAATACTGAGGTGCGGGAATACGTAGTGTGGTCTAAGCAAATATTTTCCTTTGCGCCATTTTTTAATTTGAATTTATTTAAGAATTTATCACCGAATGCTAAGGAGGTTATGGCTTGGGGAAATGATGAATTTTATACTTCAAAATTTCAGTCAATATATGGATTGTTCTGTTTACTTCTTTAATACGAACAAGTTGTGTACATCTATTACTTAAAATTCGACTTGCTTTAGTGTTTGGATTGTTCTGTTCAATTTTTGGATTTTACTGGGTGCATTCTAATATTTTCTTTATTCTGAGACCATCGTTAGAACGTTTCCTGTAAGCTCGGCAGCCTCTTTGTGTTGTTTGCATGAAATGTTCAGTTGTTTAGAAATTTAGGCCTGAGTAGATTTTCAAATGTTCAGTTCTTTATGCTAATCTCCCATGTGATTCATCAAAGCACCGCAAAAATATTATTTTGTTATGGAGGTGGGATTTCAAGATATTTTTCAAGTGTCATGACCTTATGGTTTTATGAACTTCCTTTTTCTTGTATGTTAGCATTGTTATGTGTTGATAGCACAATTATTTAGCTTCAGGTGTTGCTCTATTGAACTATAACTTTATGAATTGTTGGTGTGATATTTTTCTACTAATTCCCATCATTAATTGTGTGTATAAGAAGGAGCTGATGTTTTTCTACTTCATGCTCTGTTTTATGTCCCTGGAAAATCTGCCAATGTGAAGATGGTCAAGTGAATTCTTTGCCTTTTATAAATTCTTTTGAAGTCCTGTTGAGGTGATTTTTAGTAATGGTTTCAGGGACAAATATAAATTTTCTTAGTTGCTGAAGTATTTCTATTATCTAATCAATTTTTGCTTTCAACAATCTGAACCTAAATCAAATTTATGTTTTTAACACTTGTATACTGTGTATAGCACACCAACAAGCACTAACAGATTGCATGTTTGGCTTCTAGTGTTTACAACAGTGTATACCAGCTAAGAAACTTGGTAGTCTTTCAAGAATAAAATCCAGCTGAAATGGGAAGATCATATTTGTGCTGATGGGGGAAGTGGACTGACTTTTCATTATGGTAAATATGATATTTCTTACATGAATTTCATTTACCTGCTGGTAATGATTGGAGAACAATTTTACTTTGGAGATTAAATATGCAGGGCAGTCACCAATATGAGATCCAGGTAGGAAAAAATTGCTATCTGGACCAAGAATGCTGCAAATGAAGCTGCTCAGTAGTTTGATTTGAGACGATACCTGAATACATAATTCATTGCCATCAAAAGTAACGTTAGTAGGATGGATTGCACGTTCATTTGAGGCCAGAGCGCAATGGCGTCATCATGCCAATTTGTTATATGACGTCTGATGATGTCTTCATCTTCACTCTCTTGAAATTTCAATTCTTTCTATGTCCCAATTGATCTTGTAAGCAATATATGCAAATAGATGAAGGTAAACAACGACTAATATTTGGTTATTTTTATGGCCTTATGCTGGAGGTTCAACGATGATAGACAAGGGCATTAGATTTCGAAATCGGCTGGAGGTTGTGATGTCAATATTTTTGGTGCACATGATAGACTTGTATTCTTACCTATAGGTTCTAGCTTTTGTATTGGGTTTGCATTGCTCTTACCTTTTAGCGTTTATGGGTATATTGATTTTTTGCTTGCTAATGCTTTCTGTTGCTGCATGTTTGTAAGGTACAATGGATTCACAGCTAAGTATTGGAAGAGAAATTTCCATCTTGGAGTTTCTCTGACCCTCCCTGAAAATAGAAACTTGAATACCTCAGTGGAGCTCTTTGCTTTGAGTCCATGAGCTAATATATTACTTCTTCTTAGCAAGTTTTGTGGATTAACAGAAACTTGGATGGAGCAGCTTATGGAAAGAACATTAGCCAAACGTTAGGCAATGACGACCTCCTAAGGCGAAGTGCTAGTATTCCTACAGCAGCCACTACAATTTTCCTCTCGAAGCCTGAGAGCACAACAAAAAGGCTACTGCAAAGTTTACTGCAGTGGTTAAAAGTCTTTAATGGACGAAGACAACTTGAGAACCGACCTTTCTAGTGCTTAAATAACACTCAACTGAGTGTGTGAGACCTCAGGAATTCGAGACGAAGGAGTCGTTCCAATTGCACATGCTTTCAATGTCCTCAGAGCTTACATCTGTTTCATAATAAAATTACTAAGTTTATTAATATTTTGCTAATATTATCTCTTCTAACTTCTTGATGTTCTACAATTCTAATATAATTTATTTTGTCGGTAATTTGCATCCGAGCAAACTAGTGGTAAATTATGGTGTTATCTGCTGATAATGTGAAGACACACGATAATTGACGCCACCAACCAACCAACATGGGTCAATTACCTTTTTCTTTATTTGTTTATTTAAAAAGCTGGGTTAACGCGATAATGTGTCATCCAATTGGTGTTTAAAATTTTTCAATAAAAACCAACCTTCAAAAAAATAAAACATGCCATCAAAGGCCAGCAATGACCCAACTAGGGATGGGGCGTCCAAAATGGGAAACCAGAAAACCAAACTGACTCGAACTAGTTCACTGGTTCAGTTCATTTTTTTCAAAACCCGGGTCAGTTGAAGGTCTAGAAACAGCCAGACCGACTCCGGTCAGTTCGGTATGCTGGTTTGGCCGGCCAAACCGACCAAACTCGCCTAACCCGAACTAGATAGACCCAGTTCAAACCGAATATTTTATTTTAACTTTTCTTTTTTTAAATGTGGTTTCAGAGAAATAGCAATCAAGCACGCTCAGACTCACTGTCACATACTATTTCGAAATCCTCAATTTAGAATTCAACTCAGAGACTCAAAAATCAAAATATCAATATCATTATCTCAATTGGAAACCCTAATTTCCTTTGGCTACTTGGCTGCTCCCTCCCTTTCACCGCCACTGGCAGCTATTGCTCCCTCCATTCCGCCGCTGCTGCTCTCTTCTTCCCTCCGCTGGTGCTGTTGCTCCGTTCTTCTGTCTACAACGCCTCTGCCTTCACCGCTTCTGCTCTGTTCGCTGCTGCTACTGGTACGCCAATGCCTAGAGAGTGTGTTACTGTTATGTAAGGCTGGGCAAGGAACCTTCACACGAACCGACCCAACCCGACACAATCAGGTCGGTTTGGGTCTGGTTTTGCACCAAAGAGAGACAGTTCGGTTGGGATTCGGTTTCAACCCGAGAACCCGACTAACCCGAAATTAGAATCTTGAGTTAGGGTTTTGGTTCAAACATATCTCACAAACCCGCTCACCTCTGCAAACCAAACACCATATACAATTCCTACAACCACCAGCCACCGTCCACATCTCTATCGATTTGGAGTATCAGGAAAATATAGAATCAGAATTGCCTATCCACATGGCCTGGAGAGGAGGCAAAAGGGTGGTTCTAAATGAAAAGGTTGGCTGTAATTGCATTATTGAAATTCGTCGGCTTTTACTGCTTCTCATCTTTCTCCTTTTCAGATTTTCTTCTCAACAGCTCTTGTAGAATTAGGGAGATAAGAGAGGAAAAATATATATTCAGTCCAACCCGAACCGACCTGTTTTTAATCGGGTTAGTTTGGTTTAGTTTATTTACGGCACGGATTAGCTCGGCTTGATTCACACAACTCAAGAAACCGACCCATACCAGTCTGACTGTTATGGAAGAACCAAGGAGTGTAAATGGCTGCGTGACTATGTTCTGATCTCTCTCTCAAACCCTAAGCCCAAATCTCTCTCTTAATATAATAAAAATTGGCCTAAAATTGGGCCTTATAAAAAAAGAAAACTTGGGCAAACTTTTAAACTTAAAACAAAATAAGAATAATTGTCCAACATGAAACGTGACCCGACCCAAACTGACAATTGTGGGTCAGTTTTGGTCAGGTTGACCGGCTTGTCAGGCTGGTCTCAGTTTGCAATTTGACAAACTGACTTCAGATTGAATTGGACTCAGGTCCGGGCCAAAACAGACCCAACGCCCAAGTCTAGACCCAACTAGTTTTTTCTGGGGGAAGTTTTACTTATACCTTAGTTTTCTTAGAAAATCTCAGGTATACTTACCAAACTTTATATATTTCAAAAATACTATGTAACATATTATGTTATACGTGTAACAAGGTATGTTATTGTTTTAACATTAACATTTTCTTATTTTTTATTTTTAACAAATACATTATTAATATAGATAAAAATTTAAGTTGTAGGGATACAATAGTAATAATATTTGATGATGATAATTTAGAACAAAAATAAAAAAAAATTTAATTCTTTTTTGAGCGGAAAATAGTTAAAAATTAATATTATGGGTAAATCATATATAATTTATCATTTATTATAATATTGTTTTCCTTGGATCTTTTGTAATAGGATGGTGTGTACTTTTAGATTTTTCTCGAATGAATTTAGTAAAAAAGTGATTTTTTTATAGAACATATAACACTGTAATAGGATATGCGAAAAATAATTCTTCCAACAATATATAGTTGAGAATGAATACTACTACAGAAAATCACAATAGGCGTCGATTGTGCTGATGAATATGCGTCAGTTGTCAAGGCGATGTCTTTGGTAGCGACGTGCATAGTAATGGTATACACGTCAGTTATTAGACGACACATAAAGTGCGCAATAGGCGTCGGTTGTAAAAGAGGAACTGACTTCTATGAAAAAGATCAAGCAAAATTGTAATAGGCATCGGTTCCTCCTTCTCCTTTAGATCCACTAGCTTCAAAATTCAAATTGAAAATTCAAAATGCACAATTGTAATAAGGATAATCAAGCAATTAAAAAAATTATTTTCCTTACTAATCTCCAATTTAACATTCTTTGAGGCCAAGATAAGACAAAAAATTGAAAACCAAATAGCCCAACACTGCAATACAACAAGTGAAGCAAAAAATATTAAATGGCCAAGATCAAAATCGGAAATTATGCTGACAACACAATTCAAGTCCCATCAAGCCCTCTGCAATTCAAGTCTGTATCTCTGCAATTCAAGTTGCCGCGTCCCTTCTGCCTCACCAAGCTCTCAACCACTTCCATCACCTCCTTATTATCAAGTTGAGCGGCAACTCTGTATACTGACTCAGCTTTAGGAGGTGGGAGATCAGAAACAATTGATCTCTGTCGTGTAGTAAAGTAACACGCCGCGCAGAAGTGGTTTGTGAAACACACTCATCGCCACCGGAGCTTCCGCTGGTAAAACGCACTTGACCAGTAGCTTCATATCGTCACTAGGAACATAGATTTGGTCCCCGTTTCTCCAATGGACGTCTAGATTGCCCAGAATCAGGGTTGATCTATTTTAAGTTTTTCTAAAAAAATCCCAGCAACTGGAGAGGAACAATCAAATAAAAATCTAAGAGATTGGAGAGGAACAAACAGATTAATATACTCTTCATATTCATCAAATCCAAATGAGAACTACTTCACATGTTAAGATATGTACAAGGTAGGAATGAAGCGAGAGATTTGAGATGAGAGAGAGCTTACTTTCTATAGCCAACTAATGAGTCTGAAAAGTGTTTTATTTGGACTAAGAGCTAATAGACGCCTATTACGTATACACGTCGGTTCCACCGTGGAACCGACATGTATTGTTTATGTATATGCGTCAGTTGCCAACTGGCAGCCGATGCCTATAGTTATGTTACACTATACATGTTGGTTCATTAGTGGAACCGATGTGTATACTAATACAAATAATTTTAAAATTGTCACCGCACTGCCTTTACGGGTCGTTTTTTCCGTGAACCGACGTCTGTTGCCATTTTTTTGGTCAAGTTTTGTAGTAGTGGAATGTGCTAAAGAATTCATTTTGATAAATGAATATCATCCACACTCTAAATGTTTCTTAGAATTCTTGTACTGATATTTATTGAACAAAGATACAGGTGTAGGGTAATGTTGAAGTTATATAAATTTTGTGGTGCTTTCTTTTCTATAGTTTCTTAGTTTTTATATTCAATGTGAAATTAAATTTATATTAAAAATTTCCTCATTAATTCTCATTTTTAGTAGTTAAAAGTTTTGTCCTATGAAAGACAATTTAATTAGTTTTATACTAAGTAAAAGAATTGTACGAACTAAAATATATTGTAATTATTAATAACATATATATATGAGTGAATAATACACAATAAAATTATTATATGATTCTTTAAATTATTAAGCATTTTTTTAGGCTAATTATTCAAATTCGTGCACAAATATACAACTAGTTTTACCTAAAATAACAAGTTCAATTATTGCTTACAAAATAAATAATAATTAGAAACAATAAATTATATTAAAATTTTTTAGTGTTTGACTAGAGTCTTGATTATAGCCGTTATTAGTACTTTTATTATATTTGAAAATCTTGAGGGAAGCTCATGCTCATTTGTTTTTTCTTTAAACATATTATATCCTTGACCTCCTTCAATCATAACAAACCTTTCAAATAATACACACATGTTTTCATCACGGTTTATTGACCGATAATGATGCACGAGAGTGGATTAGTGGCATCCCCTAGTCTATTTATACGCTGAGGAAAAAGGTAAAATGATCTATATGAGCAATGAGAGCAAATAAGTGACACTCCAGGTGTATACATATTTGTTAGTTGACTAGTTTTCTAGATACAGATCTGATCTTGCTTAACGCTGCAGCACATTTCTTCCTCGGAAATTATTATCTAACTATTTCAACTCTCAATGTCAATGAATCCTTATCTTTCTACAATACAGTGGATATTTGTAAGGTGAACTAATTGAGTTGAATTTAAAATTCCATATTAATAAAACCAAGGCGATTTTTATAACATAATCCAACCACATTCACCGGGAAAACAACATTTGAACGGTGGATTAAAAATAAAAATATTTTACTAATGGGCTGGCATTTCTGGAACCCATCCCATTAATTTCAAAGGCACGCTTACACCTCTAGACCCTTCTATTGCAGCAAATGGACGGCAGAAAATCACACTTTCACCCCCGAAAAACCCCATGATCTCTCGCATCATTTAATTTGACCAAAAAGATTATGAATGGGATAATCTGGTGGTCGCTTTACCCTCTCTTGCTGGGTGATTTTCAATTTCCACCTCAAACTAATCAAAGTGAAATTGAATCCAAACTGATAGTCAGATTTAAACCGCCTCCATTTGCAAAGGGTGCACACATTGCAGATGATGAGTATCAAACAATGAAAGCTAAGAAAATTGGTAAAAACGGGGCCTTACATTTGGAAGTCATGAACAATGTTTTCAGGTTGCTAGAAGGCAAAATGCAGCTGACTCAAACACAAGATTGAGATCATTGACTAAGAAATTGAAAACCTGAGCGAATAGATCAAATTTCAGAACATGGATAGTTTTTTCTGGATCTTTTTTCTAGATCTTTATATGGGTATCTGACCCATCCCCGAGGCTTTTCTTGTACTTTTATCATCTAAAGGAATGCTTTTTACATTTTAAAAAAAAATGAAAACTCTTTGGGATTCATATGGAGAAGAAATGAACAAAATGGGCAGAAGTAATTAGATTTCAGGTAAGATCCGGTGAATTTTATCGGGTATTCAGCTGTTGGTAAGGAAATGGGCCGTTAATCAAAAATGATTGTAAATTTTGTTATATGTATTTGTGTATTGTGGTTAAAACATATGATTAAGAATGATAAATAACAGCTTCCAATTTTAGAAGGCAATATATATATGCAATACAGTTTTTGATAACCACACCACATTTTTATTAGAATGAAGAATCCCAATCTAACAAACTATATAGTTCTACTTTATAGAGATATTACTTTTGTATTTATCAAAAAAATTTAGAAAGTTCTAACAAAGAAAATTTTAAAATCAAAATATTATACGATACAAGATGTCAAAGTTAATAAAAGATTAAAAATAAAAAATACAATAGAAATAAGTTAATGACACAAAAGTAAAAATTTGAAAAAATAAGGAAATTTTTTTTTAACATGAAAAAACAAGGAAAGTGAATGCAATTATGTTGTAGTGTAATTAGTAAAAAGTGTAGTATTCATATGGAAACCAAATTTTTTTTACCCGTGCGTTACACCGATAGAGTTACAATGTACATTCATATCAAAATTGATGTGTGAGTGTAGATATCATGTCATAAATAAAGTACAATATACCAGTTATATTGTACAAGAGCACTATTAGTGTTAGGGGGAAACCTAAATTTGGGTTTTTTTCCCCCAACAAACTCAAATAATGTGGTAGGTTTAGGGTGAAAAAAAGTTATTTGGGGGGGAGCCCTTTTTTCCCCTTCATTGAATGTGCCCCACTTCTATTTCAATCCAATGAAATTTTGCCACGTGTCCAATTTATATTTTTCACCTCACTTTTTCCCCTACACATTATTTGAAAATAGGTTTTTTCCCCTTGATTTTTTTCCCTTGGCCTTTTTCCCCTTGGCTTTTTCCCCTACATTAATCTTGTCTAAAATTAAGAATTGATATCCGAATTACAAATTTCTATAGGATATTTGCAGTAAAATATCTAAGTTCATAATTCTGATTTCCTCCAAACACGTCAAACAAGTTCACACGTCCAACCTATATAAAATTATAATAATTAGCAGTCAAATAATTAGAAATGACAATTTGACCCATTGACTCATAAACCCGTAGAGACATACCCTGTCACGCCCCTGCTAATTTTCCAATATCGAATATCTTATATTAATTTATAAATTCTGTAGCGGAAGTTTTAATTCAAACAGCGGGGATGGAATGTGTAGAACAATCCAATTTATCTTATCTTATAGAGTTTAATATATAAAGCTAATTATATAAGTTAACAAATTCTTAAACTTTTAAGAAAATATTAAAGCTAGGTTTTCAAGAAAATATATAAAACATACAAGAAGTTGTATTAATAAATATATTTTATTGATTACTAAAATACGCCAAGTCACTAGAAAACTTTTACAGGAAAAGTAGAGTTCAAATCAATATAAATATTATAACTCACTATTTTCTTATATATTATAAGATGTAAAAACATATATACTATAGAGGTGGGCATAAAACCATTGAATTCATAGTAGCTTCAAAGGCAGATTTACACTACATGCACAACTCTACTCCATTTTACGAGTATGATCCAACTCCAGGCTTACCTTGCTTTTCAGATATTATAGCTTCAATCATCTAGTAGTAAAGAAGGGAATGAGTACAAAGTACTGAGTGAGTAACAAAACCTTTTGATTTACCTTTTATTTGAAAGATTTATTTTACAGAAAGTCATTCAATACACAAAACTTTTCAATGTACAGATGGGCCCTATTACTAGTTAAACTACTACCTGTGGTGCGCGTAAAAATCATATCAATTCAATCATGGCCATGTACAATTAAGTAGATCCACATTTGAATCTAGGTTGACCCCTACCGAAATTTCAGACAGATTAATACAGATACAGAGCAGATACCATACTAATCGTCGCCCATCTCGGTATCATTAGATGACTCTTAGTGTGGCAACAGAGTAGAGCAGAACAGATACAGAACGGGTAGAGCAACTAGAGATTTAAAATACAATATATCAATCTTTCTTTTCAATGCATCAGAATTCATGTTCATTGCTTTAATCAAATACATGATTAACATTTCAAAACATCATCAATGTTAAAAAGGACATTAAAGTGATAGTTACTCACCTCAAAAATTACCCAAACATTTCTTACGTAGAAAAGTATTATTAAAACTTGAAAATTCCTCATTCAAAGCTATTCTTTATGTTATAATCTTTCTATATATGATAAAGACCCTTTTTCTAGAGACAAATATGCATTTTAGTGAGTTTTAGGGTTATTCTTCATCCCACCATGGCGGTGGACGAATTTGGAAGCTTTTTGGGAGAGAAGGGAAATTGTTGGTTGCTTTGGGGAGTTTGAGGACCAATGGGCCTATATATAATAGTTGGAATTGAGTTAGTTTTAATAAAATTTGAATCCCGCCAATAACATTGTGACACGTGACATAACTTGATGCCATACACCTTGCGAGGCTGTGTGGCCCAATGTGGATCATTCATTTATTGCTTGAGAAATCCTTGTACTTTGTGTCTCCTTGTAATTATGTCTTCGTACTTTCATTTATGTCAATCAAGGACTACCATCTTTAATTGACCGCAAATCTTAAAGTCTTCCAACGTGATTCAAGCGATAGTTTCCAAATTAATGACCACGTAGCACAATTGGGGATTAAATTTTCAGGAATGTTACAATCTACCCCCCTTAAATGAATTTCGTCCTCGAAATTCAGTAAACATCGTGGCAATGATTTTTTTATTTTCAAAAACATAGTACGCAATTAGATCGTCTTTACTTTAGTGAATTGCTTCCACTGCGTAATCTCATTTCTTTTACTATTAAGATCGTGCATGGTAATCGAGTTATTAACTCCTTTTTCATGCATGAGTTTTCCATTCATTTCCAATATCAAAGTTCATAAATCAATTTTTCTCTGTCCTTCTTAACCTCAAATATACCGTAAATTCAAACCTCAAATAGACCATAAATTCAAATTTCGGTTGAGCAGACATTCAAAAACTTTAACAATTTAATTATCCAAATTTTTATTCAAACTGTATTTAGAGTGGGTTAAGACTACCAATTTGGTTATTCATCAATAACAATTAACAGAGTTTGATTCCCTGAAATTATTTCAAGCTAGTGTTCCATACTTCGTTTCGTTAAGTCAAACGTCAAAATTTCGCTTTGAGCTTTAAATCAGAGTGCAAGGACTGAGTAAGGAAAGAAGAGAAAAACCAATCAGTTTTTGACAAAGGCGATATTGGCATGAGAAGAGTTGGCATAATAATGAATAATAAAGAACCGAAAAAGAACTGATGTCCCAAGAGATTGAAGGGAAAGCAGACGGAAACATGAAGTCAATTTTACATAAGTTCATAGTCAAGCAAGTAAAATTTCCTAATTGTACAAAGAATCATTGGCGATAGATCACAATCCAAGCAATCTCAAAGGTTCTATCAAAATAATACAGAGTCATGGAATGAAATTACATAGTGAAAAGCAAAGGCAATAAAAGTAATAGATGACCTAAGGGGATTTTTGAGATAACAAGTAGGCAATCAAATATGAGCAAAAATAGACGAAAGAAGAAATTCTCCCTAAATTTCAATTGCCTTCCAAGGTAATGATATTAACTCATATACCAAAGATATTTCGAATAGCAATTAAAATATAGGGACATTGGCATGAGGAAGGTTAGTGAGAAAAATAGCAAATAGTCAAGAACTACAGAAGAGTTAATGTCCCTTGTATTCAAATCAAGTTGAAGGGAAATGAGCGAAAACATGAAATTCTTTATCAAGCAATGAGTTTTTCAAAGTTGTGAGAAGAACTATTGCCCATAGGTAATGGTCAAACAATTTCATAAGCTTAATCAAATGGCAACAAAATCATTGGACAAAGGCATATAATCAAGTAAGGGAAATAATAGTGAGGCCAAAAGAGATTCCAAGATCTCCAATAGACAATTAAGGACAGTCAATAATAGGCGAGAACAAGAGAAAGACACATAAAGGAGGAATAAATTTCAATTTTATAAAGAACTTATGTCGATTCATGTATCAAAGGAAAGTCTTTGCAAACGAGTTTCCATATTTTCAGAGAGAATTTTCATGATTAAGTTATTCTTGAGAATAACACAAAATAAAGCTCAGGATCAAGGGATGGGTTAACAAATTTAAGGTCTCAAAATTAAGGGTTTACTAGTACTAATAAAAGAGAAATGTTCTCAAGTTCAAGTACAAAGCAATAAGATTATTATTGACAAATCGAATGCAATAAGTTTGTTAGTAATGCATAGAGCAAAAGGAATAATGCCAATCAATTATAAGCAAAAGTGTTATATTTAAGGAAATACAATTTTCAGGCAATAAATAAGTGTTGGGTTTAGCAAACGAAATAAGTGATTCAAACATTTTGCCTGGAGTAAGTTTTCAAGAATCTTTCCGAGCAGGAGCTGAAAAGATATTATTTCAAGGGCCTTTCAGTAGTTCAAAGGATTGCATGTCTGATAGAGATTCTTGACAACTTAGAGGGCACAATTCAAAAGAAATCAGACTCGGCAAAGCAAATTCTTGATTTGAAGAGTATTGGTAATCTCAAGCGTTCCAAGATACATTGAAATGGTGTGCAATTGTTTATTGAGACATAATAGTGAAGGAGGCAATCGATCAAGTAAAATGAGTAATCTTTCATGCTTCAAAGTTTAGACATATTTGTATATCGCCTTTGAAGTATTCTGTGATCAAGAAAATCATAGGTCAAACAATGATTCGAACTAAGTTGGGAAATTGAATTCAAATCTCTTGCCATGTCCTTGACACATTTACTTTTCAAATATTAAATCATGAGATCAAAATAGGATTAAAATTTATCATAGTTCTCAACCACTTTCTATAGGAATCACTATTTTTAGGAACAATTAGTCTAGTAATTCAAAACAATTCTATCAATCCATTAGTCAAGACAATTTCATCAGTTCATTGGGTAAATTCATTCCAATTAAATGGGCAAATTCTTAATGGTCCATGAGTTTAATTCATGGCTCAAAATTTGTCAATCAAGTTCTTAACAAGTACTTTCGTTAAATAGTCATCCAGTTGTTTCTTCATTTACCCAAAATAGCACTTTAATAAGTTGATCAAAATGGAAAAAAATTCAACAATTATATTCAATGATAAAGTTTGGTGCATATGCTGGCGGTTCTGTAACCTAGTCAAAAGCTAAAATTTCAAGAATCAATAACGGAACTAGCACAAAATTCAAAAGTCCAGTTTGAGCAAAAAATATTAAAAACCGCACTAAGTATGGATGTAGAATGGCCAAAAATTTTAAGAGTCAATAGCAAGGTTAAAGCACAAATTCAAAATCACGTTTAAGCAAGAAGAATATTGAAATTCGGGTTAAGTTTGGGTGCAAAATACCAAAAGAAAAATTTTCAATACCAATTATGTGAAAGACTTAGAGTTTGTGGCTTAAAGAAACTTTTAATAAGTCTTTCAGGTTAGTATAGAAGAAACTATGAAATTTGGAGACTCAATTGCAATTTTCAAAAAAATCTACAACTTTGCATTGACTTAAACAAAATCAAGAAGATCGGGGACTTGGCCAAAAAATTTTTCAAAAAATTTGGCCAGCGCATCGCCTTAGGCGCGGTGCGCCCGCCCTGAGCCGCCGTGCGCCCGCACTAGGCCAATTTTATCTATTGGCCGCGGCTGCACCGCGGAATGCTTGCCGCGGGCGACTGCGGGTTTGTGCGGCCGCATGGTATGCCCTGTGTGGCCGCATAGTGGCAATTTTTTTTTCTGGGAACCAAAATGACGGATATCATTCTTCCTTTTTATCTTCTCTCATTGCTTTTGCAATTGTTTTGACTCAAAATACCACCAAGTTTAGAAGTCATATAACATCTTTTAATACTTGGATATATTGTAATAACTATCATTTTTCTTTTTCTTTTTCTTTGCCTTTATAACATTATTATCAAACAATATATTGTTATCAAATGACTTAACAACCTTAATTTCTTAAATTATCTACTATGTTGTATGGTTCATTTTCTCAATCTCTCTTGAGTTCGTAAGGTCAAACTTTTCTAAAATAGATTCAATGTCAATGTATGCCAATAAGTTACACACCACTTTTAACTTTTATTTCCCATAAATTTTACTATATACAAAGTATTCATAAGTTATTGAGTAGTAACTTACTTGCAAGCCGGTTGGTTGATGCCTCGCGCGGAGCAGTTCATGCATGTAGTGCCCCTGGAACGTTGCTCTGATACCATTCTTGTCACGCCCCCACTAATTTTCCAATATCGAATATCTTATGTTAATTTATAAATTCTGTAGCGGAAGCTTTAATTCAAACAGCGGGGACGGGACGTGCAGAACAATCTAATTTATCTTATCTTACAGAGTTTAATATATAAAGCTAATTATATAAAGTAACAAATTGTTAAACTTTTAAGAAAATATTAAAACTAGGTTTTCAAGAAAATATATAAAACACACAAGAAGTTGTATTAATAAATATATATTATTGATTATTAAAATAAGCCAAGTCACTAGAAAACTTTTACAGGAAAAGTAAAGTTCAAATCAATATAAATATTATAACTCATTATTTTCTTATATGTTAAAAGATGTAAAAACATATATGCTATAGAGATGGGCATGAAATCATTAAATAAATAGTAGTTTCAAAGACAGATTTACATTACATGCACAACTTTACTCCATTTCACGAGCACGATCCAACTCCAAGCTTGCCTTGATTTTTAGATGTTATAGCTTCAATCATCTACAAAATTGCAATAAAGAAGGGAATGAGTACAAAGTATTGAGTGAATAACAAAACCCTTTGATTTACCTTTTATTTGAAAGATTTATTTTCCAGAAAGTCATTCAATGCACAAAACTTTTTAATACACAGATGGGCCCTATCACTAGTTAAACTATAACCCGTGGTGCACGCAAGAATCATATCAATTCAATCATGGCCATGTACAATTAAGTGGATTCACATTTAAATCTCGGTTGACCCTTACCGGAATTCCAGACAGATTAATACAGATACAGAGTAGATACCACACTAATCGTCGCCCATCTCGGTATCATTAGATGACTCCTAGTGTGGCAACAGAGTAGAGCAGAATAGATACAGAACGGGTAGAGCAACTAGTGATTCAAAATATAATATATCAATCTTTCTTTTCAATGCATCAGAATTTATGTATATTGCTTTAATCAAATACATGCTTAGCATTTTAAAACATCATCAATGTTAAAAAGGACATCAAAGTGATAGTTACTCACCTCAAAAATTACCCAAACATTCCTTACGTAGAAAAGTGTTATTAAAGCTTGGAAATTCCTCATTCAAAACTATTCTTTAGATTATAATCTTTCTATATATGATAAAGACCCTTTTTCTAGAGGCAAATATATATTTTAGTGAGTTTTTAGAGTTATTCTTCATCCCACCATGGCAGTGGACGAATTTGGAAGCTTTTTGAGAGAGAAGGGGAATTGTTGGTTGCTTTGGGGAGTTTGAGGACCAATAGGCCTATATATAATAGTTATAATTGAGTTAGTTTTAATAAAATTTGAATTTCGCCAATAACATTGTGACACGTGGCATAACCTGATGCCATACACCTTGCGAGGCTGTGTGGCCCAATGTGGATCATTCATTTATTGCTTGAGAAATCCTTATACTTTGTGTCTCCTTGTAATTAAGTCTCTGTACTTTCATTTATGTCAATCAAGGACTACTATCTTTAACTGACCGCAAATCTTAAAGTCTTCCAACGTGATTCAAGCGATAGTTTCCAAATTAATGACCACGTAACACAATTGGGGGTTAAATTTTGAGGGATGTTAGATACCCCTAAGAGGATTGACCCGCCACAACAAATTTGGACAAAAAGACGGGTGTAAGGCAACATTTTCTGCCCCGCTGTAGGTCCGGGGCAGGTGCGGGTCCCATAGACCCATAACCCACCAAACATTTTTTTTCATTTTTATATTTTAATAAATTTAATTCTAAAAATATGTAGAAATAAATAGAGATGAAAATTTGATCCATCAACCTATAAATCTGTAGCAATTTATTTTTAATTTTTTACTATATTTTTTTGAAAGGATTTTTTATCAAACTTAAAGAATCATGTTATTATATTAGTTAATATTGGGAACTTAAAATTCTAAATAAAAATTTTGTTTTATCTTACGTTTATCAATTAATAATGAGTTGCACATTACATTAATTGTAAGTTAGACTTTTTAATATAAAGAGAGACTATATATGTGGGACATCCTAAAAAGGAAGATACGATCAGATAATCAAAATGGAAGGAGTAATTTTTTGTGCAATTCCTTTTCTTCTTGTGGATTTTATGTCTCTTTGTTCACAAAATTTCGCTAAAATTCATTGTTATTTTTGTCAAATTAAAATATCGATAAATTAGTATTCAACCCATACGTTTTACGGGAAGATAAATTTCCAATGTTTCATATAAAAAAAGTTTGTTACATAAATTGGAAAAATAATAAATGGTCATAATAATAATTAAATCAAATGAAATAACAACATGAATTAAGTCGATATTTTGAAGGTTTAACATGTATGGAGAAAAAAAGACTAAGAAAACAAATTATTTACATCCTCTATAACCTTGTTATTGCAACATAAATGATATAAAAACAAATATTAAAAAATAGTCCCAAAGATTTCAAGTTAGATCATAGACGTCAAGAAAATAAAATTTAGCCATATAATATTAGGACAAAATTACATTATGTGTATTTAGTTATTGGTGTAACGCAAATAAATGGATTTTTATTGCATAAAAAAGAGAATAAATCAGTTGATCTACTTCACGATATTCTGAACTAAGTTTCCGTTTATAATATAAATTATTTTGAAATAGGAGTCCCTTTCAAGTACTTTCCTAAAGTTTTGTTAAAAAACTTTCCTACCATGTGAATTTAAAATTCATATGATTTAGGTTTGAAATGCATGCCATATGGGATGGAAAGTTTTTTAATAAAACTTTCGGAAAGTGCTTGAAAATTTTCCTTAAAATAGGTTTCCAAGTTATTCTGAAATCGATTTTGGTTTCCATATTATCAACGACTCTGGGAAGGAAATTTTGAAAATCAAACAAACATAAATAATAAATAAACAAATAAATAGAGATAATATCAAACAATTAGTTTATAATGCCTTCATTTTCAAATAATTCAGTAGTGGAAAGAATAATTCTAAAAAATACTAATCTGTAAGAAATTGAACAGTTACTCGCCGTTAAATTTACATCATTAACGTATAATAAAAAATTATAAAAACTCATAATTATATATAAATGCTAAAAAAATAGAAATGAGCAAACTAAGATAAAAAAAGGAATATAAAAAACTAATAAACTAATATAAGTTATTGAAAACTCATGATGAATATCCAAATAAAAAAAGTTTAAATTTTAAAACTCGAAAATGAGGCTTATCAGTTTTCCAATTTTTTTATTTCTTTTTAATATAGGTGTTCCCTTTTTTGCATTATCCAGATTAGTAAGTTAATTTTGTGTTGACAAAACTTGTATATTGACAAAACTACACTAATTTTAAATTATTTTATATTTGAAAGACTTTCATTAAAAAACTCGATCATGGAGATCAATAGTGGCTAAGTTTTAATTTCTTTAACAAAAAAATATTATTATTTTATTTATAGATTTAGAGTTTTATCCATTACAAGAAGCAATGTAAAATGTCTGTAGAAAATAATTTTAAAAAGTTTATCCAATTGGAACAATAATAAAGAACAATACTTAAAACATAATGCCCCGTACCCTATAATAATTACGTCACGATGCACTCATATATAATCAATACGCCCGTACAATACATAAAAGTGTTACATAAATTGTCATGATTTTAAGAAAATTTAATTCAACTTTATGATTTCCATGCAATCTACGACGTTATAAAATAATAAATAACAAATAATAAATAATAATATAAATAGTAATAATAGAAAAATGACATTTTTTAGGGTTTGGTTTCTATAGATTCAAGGACTCTAAAAAAGGAAAATGGGAAAATTATGAAATTTTATGATTTTAGAAGGGAGAATTATGAAATGAATTTTGAAAATTATGGGAAGATTAAAGATTGAAAGAATAAGGGAAAAATATATAAAAGCATATTAATTCTCAAGGAATAGTGCGTCTTTAAGGGCGAAGAAGAATTTCATAATTATTCTAGTAATATTTTAGCAGTTCGTCTTTGAAACAATTGATAGAATGAGTTTCACTTAGTCATTATTATGGGAATTACTGTACTTTCATAAATTAAATAAATAAAATAAAAAATAAAACTAATTTGGGCATTATCTGTAAAGGTAGTAATCTAGCCCAAATCATTGTGTAACATCAAGATAACTCGAACCAAATCATTGTGTAACATCATGATGAGGTCAGCAAAATTATGGGAGGAAATTGCAATTGAGAATCTAAATCTAATTAAAAACTCTTATATTATATATGATATATGATATAATATGATATTATTTCTAAGGAACCATGGCCGGATTCCTTACGGAGCCCGGTTTCTGATGAGATACTACTATGTGGGGTGTGTCAGGTGAGTTGTCAGTCTGTGATTGAAAATGGAGTTCCAAAAAGAACAATGGCCAGTTTCCATAGCCGGACCAGTATTAATATAGCCACTCATTTTAAAATGAAATGTGAGTTTTGTAGGACCAAATTATTTGGATTTAGAAGTCGTGAAAATTTATAAAAAATTTAATTGATTTGATAGTTGGAACATTTATTATTTAATCTTAATTTTAAAATTAAATCAAATTAACTAAATAAATGATTTAGTTGATTTAGGATTCTATAAAATTAAAGGCCAGAGACAGTCTTTTAAATATGTATATGGACATAAGTTGGTAATTTGATCTTCGAAATTAGCTCTTATTAATGTTTTCCTTGAGAATTTCGATTTAAGATCCTATTTATATAATTTTCAAGTTCTGAATGATGTAAGAGGGTCCAGAGAGAGCATTAAATCAATACAGACGCATAATACAAAAATGCCCATTCTTGAAATACGACCCAACCTTTGATTTGATCCAAATAAGCGATAATATGAACTTGAAAGTCCGACAATTGTCACGGCCCAGGCGTGATACGTCGACAACGGCATTTCTTTTGATATTTATTTAATTATGTGGTTATATTTTACCCGTAATATATTTTTGTAGTCCGTGATATAATTGTTTCGTTCTTAAAATTGAAAGGTGAATAAAAGAAAGTAAACAATTTTTCGTCATACAAAGCTAAAAATGTTTGCTTTGTTTCATTCGACTTTTAAACTTGAGAGAGAAACAAATTATATCCGGGGATACCAAAAATATTGTGACTAAAATACAACCACTTTATTAAATAAATATCAAAAGAAATATTGTTATCTATTTTGAAAAAGGAACGTCATTTATAATTATATTGGGTTTAGTATTTTGTAAATTCAGTGATTAACGAGTATCATTTCAAACTTAAGTGATGGTTTATTGACCTAAATGTAAAGTTCAGTGACTACTTAAAAGTAACAAATTTTCCATAGGGAGGAGCTGCCAAGTCACGCTTGCCGTTAAGATACTTCAAATCATTCGTTAAATATAGTATACCGAACCCGTTTGGATAATAGATGGGTAACACTTATTTAAGTTCAATGACCATAAAGTAACATGTCAAAATTTTGTGGTAGTTTAATAACTTAAAAGGTACTTTATAACGATCATAAAAGTATTTAACCCATAATACTCGCATTGTGGAATGAAGCACAATATACCTTTATGTTAAAGCAAAATATACTAATTCAACCGTGATAAAGCCTCTCCAATCCTTTAATGAGACGATGTACACTTTTTCAACGTTCCATGTTTGTCACCTTCTTATTCAATTGTTCGTTTCATTATGTTTGATATTTAATTTTTCAATTTGCAAAATATGTTAACTAGCTGTAAATTAAGTTAAATATGAAATATAGAGTTTTGGATAAGATTTGGATATTACGGGTTGGAGAACGTTAAAAGAAATAGAGATTGTAAATCTGTATTTTAGAGATAGAGAAGGGAAAATGGAGTTTTGGGTTAGAGATGGCCCCACGGCAGTTTTTTTTTATCTAGCACAGTAAAAACTGCTTATTGAAAAAGTTCCAACAATACCAAACTATCCTTTACTCATTCGGTTTATCATATACTATATCAATGGTAGCAAAGTTCAAATTTGCAATTCTTCTCTTCTATTTTCCCAAGACTTGCCCTCTCATTTCCTTTTTGTATTACTAATATATGTTGTCTTTAATAATAATTCGAAGACCACCTCTAATGGACGCAGAAAAACTATATGGGCTAATGAGAAGAGAAGATGTGGGATCCCTCAATGGCAGAAGTCCATGCGATAGGACCATATAAACTGTATGATTTCATTACGGAATTAGAGGTGCTCTGCAAATTATTTTCAATTTTATCTTACCTTATGGATGATAAGTCACTAAATGAACTTTCTAGATGACCTTGATAGCAAGCTTTTAGGTAATGGCTTCCAAGTGAAAAAATTATAGGGTATTATTACATTTGGAGAGAGATGCAAGTTCAAGTTTCTATTTCTCGAAGATATATTCATCTCGTCATTATCCGCCTTCAGTCAATACGTCAAACTCTCCCCACAAATTTTCAACTTGTACAGAATAGCCCTTATTTGATAACTTTATAATTGAAAGGAATAGATGTGCATAGTTCGTGGGTCTTATGAAAATTTTGGTTAGAGTAAATATCAAATCAAATTTAGTAGTAATAATCCAGCCAAAAGATTATAGTTTGACAAAATCATGAGACTGAGAAACAATGAAGCCCATAAATACTGGAAAAAATGCTTTTTTAATTTTAAAAGGGATATTGGCGCAATAATCCCTAACCTTTACTCTCAGTGCATTTCCGGTCCTCTTCTTTTATTCCATGCTAGGCTAGTCCTCCTAACATATGCAGTTCGTGCTTGAGTGGCACTTTTTCATCCTTTCATTCCAAAGACAAATATGGACAAACACTATTTTGAATTTGGCAAAAATGTATAAACCAAGTTATACAACGATGCAAGATGAAAAAAATGTAAGGTGCCGTTCTTTTAACTGTCCCAACTAAGCACATATCACAAGAGAAAACCCCATAAAATATTTTGCCCACAAAAGGTAAAAATGGACATCATGAATACCTCATACATCTAATTCGCAATTAAATGATAATAATGATAATGATCCTCTACATTATTTTCATAGAAACGTGAAAATTCAACTATAGAAACATAAGATTAACTATAAAAAAGGATTTTTTACCAGTTGGTTTTCACCGGTTTGTTGTGTCAAGCAACCAGAAGAAGAAGAAGAAGGTGATGGTGGTGGTGGTGGTGGAGGTGGTGGTGGTGGTGATGATGATGATGATGATGATGATGATGATAATAATGATAATAATAATAATAATAATAATAATAATAATTTAGTAAAAAAAATACCTGCCTCTAGTAGGAGAATAATAATAGAATTATTAAAACACACACTCAACACAAAATGTTACTTATATCCTAGAAAGAATAATGTCATATGACACTAATGATACTGCGCACCAATATATGTGTCAACATATGTTACTCACTTAATTTAACTTATTATGTAATGAATAGTGAACTTGTGTTGAATACTAGTAGTGCCATATAGGCTTACTCTTTTAGGAAAAAATTTCACAAATTAGGAGTTCAAAGTATAGAAAAATTCAAGTACTTCAGGAGTACCCTAATACAATGCTTTAGGCCAATGAGGAACCTACACGTAGGTTCTTGAGTCCTTATTTTTTGACCCTTAAATCTATGTGCGGATTATTAATTGGTCTGAAGTACTCTATTACGATACTCTTAGAATACTAAATATTTTCTCTCAAAGTACAGAGTATTTATTATTATTACTACGACTGCTACTACTAGTAATAGTTGTTTCACATGTGCGTTGCACGGAAAGATAAAACCAGATGATATTATAAGACATTCAAGATGAGTAAACTTTATTATTCAAAGAAAATTAAAGCTATAATCTTACATCGTTGATGTGTGTATACAAGAAAACAATATATGTACTGTCGTACTGTGAAATCTTAATTAATGAAGGTTAAAATAGGGTAAATGAAGTAAAATCCTTAAGACAAAACCATAATAAGTACAATTCAACTGAATGTAATAACTTACAAAATGAACAATAAAAAAATAACGGTATGGAAATAAATATACTAACTTAACAAAGTAAATAATACATGTTACATCCGATAAACATAACTTGAATTAATGATAAAAAATAATACATGTATATTTCTCTAATCAATTAAATTAAAAACAAATTGATATACAACTACATAAAAATAAGTTAAAGAATTTGAATTGTTATTCATAGAATGATTTATCTTTTAAATTCTAACTCATTGAAACATAAAGATAATAATAAAAGTGTTTAAATAGACGTCTTAATATGTTTATAAACTCCATAAAAGACTTGACTAAATAACAGAAGTAAAACACAATTATTGGCTCAAAATAAAATAGGAAAAACATATATAAATATAGTAGGTTTAATCCATCCCGTCGAGTTTCTCAAAAAGCATAAATAATGGGTCGAAAACGGACATCATATGTGAAAGTTATACTCGTTTCTTTGAATACAAATTATTGAACTTGCCAATAAAAGAAGTTGACAGCAAATGGATTTGAAGTGACATGCTCAATTACGAAGCCAAGATTTATGGTAGAAATTGACGAGAAATTTAATTTTGGAATAAGTAGATAATTATGAAAATATTGATGTTGTTAAATATATCTAATTAATAAAATAAAAGAAAGTCCATTAATTATGAAAAATTCGAACAACAAAGATTTTCAAGATAAATATTAAATGATCAAGATGAGATACTAGTTTTAGCATGTAAAAAAAAAGCGAGAAAAGTAAAAATGGCAACAACTCTGCTTTTACGTATATATAGATTAGGATAGAAATTAAGAATAAAAACTAATTTTTATCAAAAATTTATATAAATTAGGATAGAAATTAAGAATAATAACTAATTTTTATCAAAAAATTCCATACAAAAAAAAAATGGGAAACAAAAAGAAGAAGGAAGAGTTGACAGCAAATGGATTCGAAGTGACAAATTCAATTACGGAACCGAGATTTATGGTAAAAATGGACGGGAAATTTAACTTTGGTATAAGAAGATAATTATGAAAATATTAAGATTGTTAAATATATCTAATTCATAAAATAAATCCAAGTCTGTTAATTATGAAAAAATTCGAACGACAAAGATGTTCAAGGGAAATACGAAATGGTATAGACGGAATGTCAGTTTTAACAAGTGAAAAAGAGGTGGAAAAGTAAAAATGACGACGATTCTACATATATATATATATAAAGATAGAAATTAAGAATACTAATTAAATTTATCAACAAATTCCATAATAAAAAAAAATAAAAGGAGTTGATGGCCAATGGATTCGAACTGACCAGCTCAATTACGGAGGCGAGATTTATCGTGGAAATGTACCAAAAATTTAATTTTGGAATAAGAAGCTAATTATGAAAATATTAATGTTGTTAAACATATCTAATTAATAAAATAAAACAAAGTCTATTAATTATGGAAAAATCAAACGACAAAGATATTCAAGAGAAGTATTAAATAGTTGAGAAAAATTTCAGTTTTAGCAAGTCAAAAAAAAGCTGGAAAAATAAGAAGTGCAACGACTCTGCTTTTTGATCACCTCGGCACGTATTCACATTAAAGAGCGAGCACCTCAAATGAATCCACCTATGGATTCATGAACCATGTAGTTCATGTGAACTAAGTGACCACCAGATGCCAAGTGGATAAAACTGTATAGAGAAATGATATTTGTACACACAAAGTGTACAATTCTTGTACACAACCTCTTGTATTTACCTAAATATCTTTTATCCCATTATCTTTGAAATCACAACTTTTGAAAGGTGTTAGTAAATTCATAGATGTATGTACAAAAATTATACACTTTGTGTGTACAAATAGCACTTTTCAAACCGTATATTATCATTCACATGCTTAAGGAGTTAAGAATAAATTACTATTTTACTCGTCGTGATAAATTGACATTTAATTCATTTTTAAGGAGTTGAAAAATGTAAAGAAATTTCATTTTCAAAAAGGAATAAAGATTAATTACTAAAAGGGGCCAAGAGTAACTGAATTTATCCCAAACTTAATAATTGATGAGCTTTTGTGGCACGTTCACAGGGGATAAATGTGCATTTAGTCCCCCAATGTATAAGAAATTCAAAAGGTAAGACTCGCCTAAAATTCGAGTAACATAATTTTTGATATCATCATGTTTGTGTGTTAAAATGAACACCTCCTTACAATAAGGTGCGCCCTCTACATGTGAGGCTACGGCCCACCCATGTGAGCGGAGCACTGCTCATGTGGGAAAAAACCTCTCTTTGATGATCTAAAACAAAAAATCAGTCTCCATAGACACACATGTCGACATTTAGCCGAACCCCAAGAACCTAATGTATATTAGCAGTAACCAAGATAGCATTTATGAGTAGTAAAAATTACTTGATAAAGAGGACCAACGATGGCCAGCATCTCAGTAAATGTTTGGTTAGAGATCAAGAGCTTTAAGTAGCAAGAAAAAGTTACTGTTGCCAGGAAAATAAGAAAAGTGTGCAAAAAGAGAGTTGAGGCTTGCCAACCCTTCATCTTGAATGAAGTGTTCTCCTAGAGGATTCACTTCACTTCCTTCCTGATTTTCGACTCTGGCGAATGTTTTACTGCATTCCAGGGTAGGGAAATCGAGGCCTCACAGGTGTCTTCGATGGACTTACCCTGCAAAAACATCAAACGTTTTAGAGCAAAGGAATGTTAAACTTCATGTGAATTATCAGTGATCCAGTGAATTCTATTTTACCTGATGCGTTCAGATCCCAAAATTTCACCACAACAGTCGAGGGCCAGAAGTGCACTCTCAGCCTACACATTATGTCAAATATAAGTTTCCTTAAATTCTCAGACCCAACGAATGTAAAGCAAGTAAAATAATTCGACTAATATGAAAATGGTCTCTTTTCCTTTTCCAACTTATACACAATATCTCGAAGAATAGTGATACAAATTCTATGAGATTTAACCTTTCCTTTGTTCAATCCATTGATCAAGCTAATATTAGCAGATTCCTTGACAAGATTTCCTGATTTGCATGGGTATTTCATTGTACTTCAAAAATAGCAATCACACATTCAATGAGTTTTGAAAAATTGCCAATGTCATACTAGAAGAAATCCAGTTGGTACGACCCATCTCTGTTCACTTGGACCATTGGATTTTCAGTTAATCCTTTTATGCAGTATGGGATTAGGAATGGCAATGGGGCGGGTTCAGGACAGGTATGCCTTCCACCGTCCCCCCCCCCCCCCGTACCTGCCCCGTACCCGATTGAATAGGGTACGGGGCGGGGACGATTCGAGGCGGGTATAAAAAAAAGTACCCGTTACCCGCCCCGTTAAGAAATAACTAAAAAAATGAGGAAAAAAATGGAATTAAAACTATATGAAAAGCTATCCTAAGTACCATGTCAGTTTCATCTTTGGCATCTGGATTCGAAGCCTCACATGAAACAAAATATTTTTTTCAAAAAAAAAAAAAAAAAGGAGATCGGGTATCGGGGCAGGGCCCGTCCCCCCCGATAAGACTTCGGGGCAAAATTTTTGGCCCCCGTACCCGCCCCGATACTGAACGGGACGGGTAATTCGGGGCGGGTACTAGCGGGTATCGAGTAATACCCGTCCCAGTGCTATTCCTATATGGGATTGAGCAATGTGCACAAAATGACTGATACAAAATGACTGATACAAAATGATTTATTGGTCAGTCATAATTCCTTTAGCCCTGTCCTTAGGACCTTACTCTAGTCTAAACATTTTTATAAGTTGCTTCGAGCATGAAGCAGAGTTATTGCCCAGACCTCAATCAGTAATAGGTAAACCCATAACCCAATCAATTCTTATCAATAATGGTACAAGATATAAACATCGAGCAATTGTGTATGGCACGCAAATGAACAGGTGAATCTTGATAATTGCATTGACCACTAAATTTCTGTTAGATGATGATAAAATAAACAACGCCAGCTGTTACCATAATAGCAATGACAAAGAAAGGAACCCCACGCCCATGGCTGAGATCAAGAAAATGGACAAGCAAAATGTAAACAGGCCTACCATGGTAAACTCAACAAAAGCAATTCGCATTGAGTGCATGTGATCCCCCAAGAGCCTTAGGCGGGAAACCTAAAATTAAGATGTTCATCCAATCAGGTAACATGTTCCAAGCCAACACACTACAACAACAAATCCTGATGTCCAAGACATTTTGCTTACCTCACCACATCTTGTTTCAAAGAAGTTCTTGACATCAGCTTGTGAAACCTATTCACCAAACATAAAATAGAAATATAAAACATTAACTCATGAACAGAAGTGGATTATCCAAAGTACATTACAAGCTTAAGCAGCCAAGAGTGCTCATGCAATGGAAACATAAACACATGAATAATAAACAGATGTGATCAAATGGCAAAGAACTTTAGCATATAGCACTGCAGAAAGATAAGGCATCCCACCTTCTTATCAATATTTGTACAGTAGACTGTCCTCGCACACATCTCACGTTCATCCTCTGACTGGATACAGAAAGTTGGTAGTATAGATTATGAAAAGCTAATTCAAATAAAAATATAAAACACAAGTTGAGAGTGTTAGCTGCATTAGAGACTAGTTCATACCCGAGGAAGGAATGTAGGATTCACAGGAAGGATGGCAGTTTTTGAAGGCAAGACCTTAATAGGAGAGAAGCCCAACAGTGTACCACAAAGGCAGAGAGCTGCTTTAGCAGAATCTGCCAACCCATACGGAAAAAGTCACCCCAAAAAAAAAAAAAAAAAAAAAAAAGGGAGTTGCGCAATGCTTAAATAAATTAATTTAAAAAAGAAAGAAAAAGAAGAAAAACTGACTTACACTCATCAGCAAATTCTACAAAAGCAAATCGAAGACGGGAGTGTGGATCACCACAAACTCGGCAGTCAACAACCTGCAAAGTGGAGACAGAAAAATGGGGAGAAAAGTAATCAGAGATATCATCGTTATATCCCATTTGGATTAGTAACCCCAACAAGTAACATAAAATTTTGGTCAAGAGGAGACCTGGAAGGTTGTGCATCACTTGGGATAAAATTGCATGAGTTGGTAAACAATGTCAGAAGTCAATCTGAGAACTATAACACTTAATCTACCTCCGTAACACCTAACGAATCCTAAGCACGTCATTCACATGGAAAATTTAGTTTTTTATTTTTCTCAGTAATAAAGCTTGGCCCACAGCCCAGTATATCAAACTAAAAAAAAAAAAAAAAAAAAAGGATGTCACATGCCAGGAATATGATGAATGAAAAATCCTGAATTCCTCCATGCGTAAACTGAAAATCGCTTCATAAATGACAATTTTAAAAATGTAGTAACATTTATTACAATGACATAGACCTCAAAAATCGTAGATTGATGCTTCTACTTTCTAAAAATGGTTGATGGGTGAAGATAGAGTAAAAGAATAGCTTTTGGAATTTAGATAGATCACACTACAGGTGCCAGAAATGAGCAATCTACTCATTTTTCATCCATTATGGTACGTTAGTAACACAATCTACCATGTTAAGCTGTCTCCTATTACCCTTCTGGGATGTCCACCACTAATGTTTTCTCTTCTAGAACATTTATTTATTTGCCGCAGTACATTACAGAAAGTACATGTTTTGACCGACTACTCCAAAGTTTATTTTGGGAGTAAAAATGTAAAGGCAAATAACAGCTTCACTTCTTCCTCCACCCTAAACTCATTCAAGTTATGCCATGTGGGTGGAGGCGGTAGACATTCAGTCTTAGCCTCACTTCATGAGTTATGAATTTATTGCAAATTATAATTTTTCCCTTTTCAAACACGTCCAACGCCTACTGCATTGTTTTCTCTTCTGAAAAATTGACATATTTGGTGTCATGCCGTAATTGCAGTAGGGCAACTTGTCAACTACAAAAGCAAGTCAATGAGCTCCAAGAGCAATTAGCCAAGGCATAAGGAGAAATTTTAAACATGCACTGCCAAGAAAGATACCTTATGACACTTATTTGATGGGCATTGTACAATCTTCCCCAAAATCTTCCTATACATTGGGTGTTTAAACAATTACGCAGGTCAAAGAAACTACACTTTTTAGTTTCTTCTCTCTACAACATCAGAATCACTTTTCTCTTATGCCTAGCTTGAACTCCATCTTATAATCAAAGAAACAATTGCACAAGTCAAAGAAACTACACTCTTTAATTTCTTCTCTCTACCACATCAGAATCATTTTTTCTCGCATGCCTATCTTGACCCCATCTCATAATCAAATGCCATTTTTTCTAATTATATCTAGCAAGCAACTCATGACTCACAAGCATATCCAACCCCCACCATATCTTCCTCGGTCAATGTCAAATGTTAAGCACCAATGTTATATGGTATGCAACAGATACAGCTAAATCTAACTAATTTTGATCTTATATATAATTTTTTAGCAGTGCAACTTTATCTGACAACAGATGCCCAGATATAAGAGTTCCGAAGGGGTACACAAGAAAGAGAAATGTGAAGTAAATAAATAGTTAGATAATTGGAGCTGTCAGAAACTAAAAATCTTCCATAAGATGAATGTTCTTTGTACATTATTCAAGTGATAGATCACCTCGTGAAATGACTTCATCCCACTTTTGCGCATGTATTGTTTTTCTTGGGAGGTTTTGGTTTCGAACGGCCACGAATACTAAAGTTTAAGGACCATCATCACCCTTTTCACCGTTCTTGTAGTTTCTGTGAGATATAAAGACTTGCACCTCCAGCCATCAGCAAACAACAGCAGCAAAGATGAAGGAGACCCTAAATCAGAACTGCCATTTTCCTCCAGATTTCTCTCCAAGAACAGACAAGAGCTGGATTGTTTCTTTTTCCAGCAGGTTAGATTGGAAAGAGAGAAAAGGATGTGAAAAAATTTTAAATATGAACAGCAGTGTTTCCGTCGTTTCTTAGTGAAGGGTAAGTCTCGGGGTAAGAATGATTGTTCAAGTAGATTAATTCCTAGGCCGGATGGAAGACTTGATTTTTGTTTCTTTATTTTTGTTTCTAGGGGATGCGACAATTCTATTAATGCTGCTCACTGGCATGTCTCCTTTGTCAGCAGAGATGAGCAACTAATAGTTGTATTATTGCATATATTGACAGGGCTATAAAAGGAACTCCTGGATTCATGAAGGATAGACAAGTTATTTATAAAAGCAACACCTAAAAGTAACAACTCTTCTGCAGTAACTTCTATGAGAAACATGAAAATGCATATCTACCTTATTTTTTTCCCAAAAAATATTAAGGAAAATTGTGGCAAACGACAAGGCTAGGGGGAGTCCACTAGAATGCAACAAAGTACAAGTACTTAAGCCGCCCAAAGATAACTGGTAACTCCCCTTTGGAGTTACTAACATGTGGCAGGTCAACATATGGCATATGTGTCACAGAGGCATATGCCATGATTAACAAGAATTTCATCCTCTTCTCATTATTCTGAAATATATGATCCCTCTGCCATTAAATAATACAGAGATACCTAATCGATATATTTGAAAATAATAAGACAGCTCCTATAAACATGTAGTATAATATTTAAAAATTTTATATATGAGTACAGAAACTTACTTGTCCATATCCGCTGAATAAGCCAGCAAGTTGTTCCTCAGTTATCTAAATGAAGAGATGAAGGTGTATTAATATTGATCATAAAAAGTGATAAGAGATAGTCCATTGATCTTTACTTACATTATGATCAATGTCAGAAACATAGACTGTTCGCCTGATATTATCTTCTCTTTGGGCTCTAAAAGTTCTACCTCCCATTCTCCTCCTGCCTTGGTTGTAGTTTCTTCTCTGAGAAAACATAACCTTCAAACTTAAGAACACACAAAGAAAAGGCCAACTATAGATAATGGGCACCCTCGGATCTAGGATGCTTTCTTTTGTGTGTGTGTGTGTTATCGAAGGAAATAATTGGTGTGACTCAGTTTGCACCTATTCAGTCCTATTCAGTCTTTTAAGAGTCAAATTAAAAAAAAAAAATAGAATTAAAAAAAAAAAAGGAAAACTGAAATAGACTTGACGTAAGGCATATCTATCAAACTTGACAGTAGTGCATAGAAATAAACCACCAGGCAATTAAATGTTTGGCATTTCTGTTAATCACTAATCAGATTCACAGACACCAGGTATGCTAAACCTAGAAATGACTTGGCAATTGTCTAGGTGACCAACCGGACGTTTATTTATTGGAGTTGAAATTTAAAAATAATAATAATAATAATTAAAGAAAGGGGGAGAGGGAGAAGAAGAAGAAGAAGAAGAAGAAGCAGAAGTCAGTGATCCATTTCACAAATGATAAACTAACATGACGTCACCCATTGGTATAATGAACTAATGTAGAAAGATTTACTTCAGCAATCTGTTTCCACTAAACAGTAGTCGATAATCCATTTTTGACAGAAATTTGGAATTCAATTCAAACAATAAAAACGGATCTCAGTTTCCAGCTTCAACCTCATCCAGAGCACAAACAAAAGTATTTACCAATATTATCAATGATTTTATTCAAACAATTATAATTGGAGACTATTGGTGAAAAGCCATTTGCATTCATACCCTCAACTTCAAGCATAGATTGACTATAGCAGCTACAGCCAAGAAAATGATACTTACAAATGATAAAAGCATGACATAGTTTCCAGACTCAGTCCTAACCTCATTAAGCGGTACTTGGAAAATGGAGATTTACAAGCAATAGTATTAACTTTATCCAAACAAATATAAGGAAACTGGAGTAAAGCATCTTGGATAATGCTAAATGCCCACCCCATCTCATGTCCATCAAACATCCACCTTATTAACTTGCTTATATATAGCAATAAATTATCAAACAAATTATCGCGATATCTAACCAATTGTCCAATTCAATGGTGTGGATTTGTAGCATTACCCAAGCATATCCAGTTAATACCCTAAGAACAAGGATTCTTCGCCACACCTATCTCTTTTAGATAATTCATGTCATTAATTCATAAATCATTTCCTAGGAAACAAATTCAGAGATAACATTTCATGAAACAGCTCTATTATGTTCTTTGTTAGATATGATCAAATTTTAGTTAAGTTGTCCAGATGTTACACTCCTTAAAAACAACCTTCTTGGTAGCTGTTGTAAAACAAGCAAATGTTCGAAATTCCAATTGTTTGAACAGATAAGTGACTACATGAAACCTTGGACACAACCGAAAAATCCAACCAAATTTATATCAAGCAAGTCATGGTTCCAATCCAGGAACTGTTTCCTTATTTGGGAAGTATCAAATCCTTGAACCAATATATTGTAAAGAATCCTAAAGAACTAACAGACTCACAAATACAATAAGTAATGAAGTATCACAAAATTTCACACTTCTATCAAATTAAAATGAACATGGCAAAATCAATCAAAAGGAGAACCAAATTTTTACCCTTCGATTATTCGGAAAAGCTTCATTGCCTGAAACCTTATTGGCAGGCACAAAATTGGCATCCCCTATGCTGCGATGGTAGGTGGAAGGAAAAAATTCCTTCGCCAGAGGATTCAACTTGAGATTCTTAAGCATGTCCACAATTTCCTTCATTTGCATTTCTGATTTTGAATCAGAATCCTTAACAAAATTATTTATACCCATCTCCCCTGAATCTTTAATGTTAGGGTCAGAATTCGTCTCACTCTTGTTCTTGTTTTCCCCGACAGTATCAGTGTTTTTTGGTGAAGGAGGCTCGGCAGAGGACACCATTTCCACCGCCACTGTTTCACCCGACTCCTCTGCACCGGCAGCCATGGAATCACAAAAACCCACAAACAGAAAACACAGAATTCAAAAACGACTCGTACTTTATCGAGAAAGACACGAGAATTCTGCCTGAAATATATTAAAGCTACAATCTTTTATAAGTGCCCTTTCTTTAAAAACAGTCTTTGCATCTGTATATAAATATACAGATCAATCAGTACTGGATTTTTCAGAAATTCAGATTTTGGCGATCTCTGAATATAAACAGATAGTCCACATATACGTCAATAAACCCGTAATCGCAATTGTTGAACGAGGGCATAAATGTAGAAAATTGATGATGAGAGAGAGAAGAAGAGAAAAGACACGAGGGTTTTCCAAACAATTCTTGATTACAAGTGGAAATGGTTTTCGATAGTGGTTTATGGAATGCCTAAGCCTTTGGCATTTTCCCTACCTTTCACCATCTGTTTCAGTGGGAATTGTATAAATTCATTTCTAAGGAGTATGACCTATACATACACATGTATGTATATACTGAGAGAGAGTGTGCATTGAATTGAGGGAAGTTAGAGAGGATCAAACGTAAATATTTCAGCTTGGGTTTGGTTTTGTTTGTTATTTACTTCGATTTGATAAATGGATTGACATCCATAACTTCCTCATCAACATTTATTAGCAGTTGGGCAGCCATTATTTTTCATCGAGTGATGAGAAAATTAGGTACTAATTTTGGCAACATATATATTCTTTTGGAACATTTTATTTTATTTTATTTTTATTATTATTTGCAATCGGAACATTTTATATTGTATGTACTAGTACTTCAACTCTGGATATGGAAAATATTGTCTATTTTTTTATATAAAATATAAAATATATATATATATATTAGTATAAGGATAATAAAATATCTGTACAATTGAGTAATAATTAGGTAATTAAGACACATGACTTGTCTTGGTGATAAAAGTGCTTATTAGGATAAAGAATTTTTGTTAAATATATTTTTATTTTTGAGATGAAATAGTAAAATAAGTAGGGTATAGGTTGAAATTATAATACCCATCTCCGACTCATTTTTGAGTCAGACTGAGTTTTTTATCTAGTATATATCTAGTCTCATTAACCAACTACTCTTATATATTTTATGTCTCAGTAAAGTCAGATACCCGTAATTATCAGGCTTGATGAGTTGGCCCTAGAAGATATTCTGAAGACTTGCAGCATTTAGAGGATACAAGAGCGATGAGGAAAAAATTATGTGTTGTCATGAATTTAATGGAGTATTATAAAAGTGTTCCATTACTTACCACGATAACCCATGATTTCACATATCTTTTATTTATTTTGCACAAGTGCTTCTTTTTTTTCCCCTCACTAGTGCACAAGTTGATATAACGGCATTATTTAAAAATTAGAGTGATGAAGGAAATGAAGTTTTCTTTTTCCTTCCTTCTTTTTTTTTTTTTTTTTTTTTTGTAGGAGGTGGGGGGATTGGTGCACAAGTTAATATAATAGCATTATTTAAAAATTAGAGTGATAAAAAAATGGAATGGTCTCAATTTATAGATTTTAAGGGTTGTACAGACTTTTAAACAACTTTTTTTAATGGATGACTTATGTGGATTTTAAAAAAAAATATTTAAACTTTTGTGGATTTATTGAGATTATAGTAGAAGATTTGTTCTTTTTTTTCGATTAGTAGAAGATTTGTCTGGACTTTTGTTGAATTTTATTTTATTAAAAAATTTTGTAAGATTTTTTGAGACTTTTATTCATTTTTTTCGAATAAAAAATTATAAATGTATAATATTATGTCCACCAGCTTCTAACAAATTAAGAATACAAAACTTAATATTTATAATTTCATATAAATAAAAACCAATATACATTAATTAAAAAAACCCAACATATATTGGAAATACCCAATACCCACACAACTTGCGGTTGGTGGAGGAGTCTTGCCAATTGAGTAAGGCCTCGTTAGCTAAAACTTCTAGTGCTGAATTGATTAAAATGAAAATATTATATAAATTAGCATGATCTAATTATAGCAACTTAAAAGGTTGGATTATCAGTGAAAAGTAGAAATGTTGAAACTTAACTTTTATCTTTAATCATTGAAACATTTTTCTAACGGCAAGTTTACTATTAGCGTTTTAAGTTTACATTGAAATGTTTGCTTCGGCACTGTATTGTATATCTTTCAATTTACAAATATTGTCAATTTTATGGAATACAGGGGAAAAAAGTCTATAAATGGGTTTATCATGTTAAAACTGATTGTAATTCCAGATAATTTGAATTGTATAATCAAATGTGCACACAAAAAGAGTAGAAGAAGCAAAAAAATGGTTGACTTGGACGCATTTAAGCCTCTTTTCTATATACGATACGAGAAAGATAAAATATGGATTGGATTAAATCAAAAACATTAATAACTTGGGTTATGCTATATTCCCTTATCGAATCACTTGCTCGATTACTTCTCATTAAATAACTATTTAATATATTGATAAAAACACCTTTACATTTAATTAAAATACATAGGCAAAAAGACACATACACCCCCATCAAGTTGCCAAACAAGTAACTCAATAATGAAGAATAGTATTATCTTAAAAAACAAGATTTTTTTCACCCGTGCAACGAGTTATAATATACATTTATATCAAAATCGACGTGTGACCGTGGATATCATGCTATTAGATAAAGTACAATATACCAGTTGTATTGTATAAAATTATGAATTGATATCATATAATCATATCATATCATATAATATATAATATAAAAGTTTTTAATTGAATTTAGATTCTCAATTGTAATTTTTCCCACCTATTATTTTGCTGACCTCATCATGATATCACATAATAATTTAGGCGGGGTTATCATGATGTTGCATAATGACTTAGGCCAGATTACTATCTCTACAGTTGGTGCTCCAATTGATTTTTTTATTTTATTTATTAAATTTATGAAAGCATAGTAATTCCTATAATGAATGAAACTAATACTACGTCAGTTAAAATAAATTGGCTTAAAGACGCACATTTTCCTTGAATTAGCGTGCTTTCATATATTTTTCCCTTTTCTTATAGGCTCCTTGAATATAGGGAAAACCAAATTATTTTGTTTATTTAATTTATGAAAGTATAGTAATTCTCATAATCGGTAAATGAAACTGATGCTCTGTCAATGAAATAAATTGTCTCAAAGACGAACTGCTAAAATATTACTAAAATAATCATGAACTCTGCTTTGTCCTTAAAGACACACCTTTCCTGAGAATTACTATGGCTTCATATATTTTTCCCTTATCCTTTCAATCTTCAATCTTCCTATAATTTTCAAAACTCATTCCATAATTTCTCCCATTTTAAAATTACTATTCATATAATTTTCAAATTTTCCTTCCTAAGAGTCCTTGAATCTATGGAAACCAAACCCCAACAAATGACACTTTTCTATTATTACTATTTATATTATTATTTATAATTAATTAATGTCGTAGATTGCATGAAAATCATAAAGTTAAATTAAATTTTATCAAAATATTGACAGTTTATGCAACACTTTCATGTATTATATAGGTGTAGTGATTATAGATATCTATGCATCATGACGCGTTTGTTACCCAACACGTGAAAATTACGTTTTAAGTATTGTTTTTTACTGTTGTTCCAATTAGATAAACTTTTTTAAATTATTATCTATAGAAATTTTACTTTACTTCTTGTCATGCATAAAAATCTAGATATGTATATAAAAAAAATATTTTTTTGTTAAAGAAATTAAAACTCAGCTATTATTGATCTCTATAATCCGGTTTCATAGTGAAAGTCTTCTGAATATAGAACAAATTGAAATTAGTGTAGTTTTATCAATATACAAGTTTGTCAACACAAGTTAACTCACTAAACTAGATAGTAAAAAAAGGGAACATCTATATTAAAACGAAATTAAAACAAAATCGAAAACTTATAAGCTTCATTTTCGAGTTTTAAAATTTAAAATTTTCTTATTTAGATATTCATCAAGAGTTTTCACTAATTTATATTAATTTATTAGTTTTTTATATTCCTTTTTTATTTTAGTTTGCTCATTTTTATTTTTTAGCATTTATATATAATTATGAGTTTTTATATCCGCTACTGATGTAAATTTAACGGCGAGTAACTGTTTCATTTCTTATGAATTAGTATTTTTTAGAATTATTCTTCCTGCTACTGCTTAAAAATGAAGGCATTACAAACTAATTGTCTTGTATTATCCTCTATTTATTTATTTATTATTTATGTTTGTTTGATTTTCAAAATTTCTTTCTCAGAGTCCTTGATAATATGGAAACCAAAATTTATTTCAGAATAACTTTGAAACTCATCCCAAATTAACTTATATTATAAATGGAAACTGAGTTTGGAATAACTTGGAGCAAATCAACTGATTTATTCTCTTCTTTTTTGTACAATAAAAATCTATTTATTTGCGTCCATTAACAGTTAAAGATACATAATGTGCAAAAATTTTATGCACAGAGAGACATAAAATCCACAAGAACAAAAGAAACTGGGCCAAAAAATTACTCCCTCCATTCTGATTATCTGGTCTTATTTTGTTTTTTAAGATTTCCTACATATATGGTCCCTCTTATATTAAAAAGTCTAGCTTGTATTTCTTTACAAATATATCCCTATTTAATATTTAATTATAATTATCAATTTTGAATTTTACTAATAAAAAGGGTACGTCAGGAGGGGGCTTTCTCAATAGTCTGAAAATGTTTATCCGAATGGGTATCGAGTAAATACAGGTATGTGGATACCCGATACGTATTATTAGACTGTTAACTAATAATATTAAATAAGTTAGATGATTTAAAAGTAAAATATAATAAAGCATTAATCGAGTACATAAGCAGGTGATTATTAATATAATATTAATAAAATATTAACTTAACGTGTCAAATATTAAATCAAAACTATATATTTATTGGTTTTGTTATTCAAATATTTTATTATTTATTATTACTGAACTTTTTTGAAAATTAGTCTTCTCGTACAACGCATGAGTGAGATACTAAACTCATCATTATAATAGTTAATTATCATATGATTATTTATGGGGATGATAACGAAGCAGGTTTGGGGTAGATTAGCCATACCCTAAACTTGCTCCACGAGTCTTGAAGCCACCCTTGACCCACCCCAAACCTACAAGTTCATAGAGCGGGTAAAGACAGGTTGGTCATGGAGTGGGGTAGGACGCCACTATAATCCATGAAAGGACTCATGAATTTTTTCCTCTTCTAATTAATGTTATGTGTAACACGTTATTAATTGATGAACATAGAATAAAATAAAACCTTTATTTGGAATTTTAATGTTTCTAACATTAATTAATATAATAACATGATTCTTTCAATTCAATATAAAAATCATTTAAAAAAATAATTTAATAAAAAAATAAAAATAAGTTGTCATCGGTTTATAGGTCGATGGGTTAAATTGTCATCATTAATAATCTCTACACATTTTTAGAACCAAATTTATTAATTAAAAAAAATACTTGGTGGGTCACGGGCCTATAGGATGGGTCCAACCTGACCCGCACTCACCCTAGACCCACAACAAGGCAAAAAATGTTATCTCAAACCACTTCTTTTACCCCGATTAGGCGTGATCGGTCAATCCTATTAGGTGCAAGTCTCCACGAATTTATAGATAGATTGGTTAAATTGTCATCTCTAATTGTTTGACTGCTAATTATTACTACTTATGTAGGTTGGACGTGTGAACTTACTCGACATGTTTGGAGGAGACCAGAATTATGAGCTCAGGCATTTTATTACAAATATCCCACGTTGAATTGTAATTTGCATATCGGGTTGTAATTTTATACAATATACCTAGTATATTTTACTTTATTTATGACATGATATCTATACTTACGCATCAATTTTGATATGAATATCTATTATAACTCTACATGTGCAACGCACAGGTGAAAAAAATATAGTTTGTAGTAAAATGCCTGAGTTCAAAATTCAGGTCTCCTCCAAACACGTCGTATAAGTTTATACGTCCAACCTATATAAAGTTGTAATAATTAATAGTCAAATAATTGGGGACGATAACTTGACACATTGACGCATAAATTCTTGGAGACCTGCCCCTAATAGAATTGACCTGTTACGCTTAATTTGAGCAAAAGGACAGGTATGGGGTAACATCGTCTACCCCGTAGTGGGTCTAGTGTGGGTATGGGTCAGGTTGGATTATCCCCATAGACCCAGGATCTACCAAGCATTTTCTTTTTTTAATTTTTAATAAATTTTACTCTAAAAATATATAAAAATTATTAGAAATGGCAATTTGACCAATCGACCCATAAATTTGTGGCAATTTATTTTTATTTTTTATTATACTTTTTTCTAAAAGAATTTTTCTATCGAATTGAAAAAATGATTTTATTATATTAGTTACTATTAGTAACTTTAAAATTTTAAATAAAGGTTTTTTTTTTTAAATGATTCTATATGGACAAAGGAGGATACAAAAATTGTTACAAATAGGACACGTCTTGTGTAATTACCATTAATGTAAAAGTTATTTGATGTGTTGAAAAATAAGATTCTGCCATGTGCTAGTTTTGTTTAATTTTGGAATGAACTTTTGTTCAAATAGTACAACTCTTTGTTTTATTCTACGTTTATCAATTGATAATGCGTTACATATGACATTAATTGAAAGGAGGAAAAAATTGATAAGTCTTTTTGTGGGTCATGATGGCGTCCCACCATGTCCATGTCCATGTCCTGAACTATTTTGACTCACCCTATAAAATATTGGACAAAAACGTGTTATCATATTTGTACTAAAAAAACAATAATATACAGTTTTGATTTAGAACTTGTTTAAAGCTCTTTATTTTTCCTTTTTATAATTTTATGTAGTATGGTTTGACTGTTAATTTGATAACTACTCAACAATCACCATATATTTCAAACTTTAATTAAATCTCCAACATTTATTTCTATTCATTATAATTTCTCTTTATAAATTGAAAAAATAAAGAGCTTCAAACAAGCTCTTAGCATTTGGCACACTAAATTAATGTTTCATTAATGTTATATTAATAGTTGCCCTCTTATATACTCGATTAATACTTTTTTATATTTCACTTTGAAATCATCTAACTTATTTCATATTATTAGTTAACATTTTAATAATACGTATCAGGTATCTACATACTTATATTTACTATATACCTATTTAGATAAAAAATTTTATATTTATGAGAAAGTTCCCTCCCGACGTACCTTTTTTATGAGTAAAATTTAAAATTGATAGTTATAATTGAAATATTAAATAGAGATATATTTTTTAAGAAATGCAAGGGATCATAGACTTTTACTATAAAGGGAGATTATATATGTGGGACGTCCTAAAAAAGAAAATAAGATCAGATAATCAGAATAGAGGGAGTAATTTTTTTTGTAGAGTTCATTTTCTTCTTATGGATTTCATATCTTTTTGTTCCAATCAAATGAAATAACAATATGAGCTCAGTCAATATTTTGAAGGCTTCACATTTATGAAGAAAAAAGATTAAGAAAATAAATTTTTTATATCCTCTACAACCTAAACGTCATAGCATAAATGGTATCGAATCAAAGATTAAAAAAAGTAGTAACAAAGATTTTCAAGTTAGATCATATATGTCAAGAAAATAAAATTTAGCTATATATTATTATGATAGAAATGTAATGTGTTTTTGGTTGTTGATGTGATGTAAATAAATGGATTTTTATTACACAAAAAAAGAGAGTAAATCAGTTGATCGATTTGCTCCAGGCAATTTGAAAATGAAATAAAGATAAATAACAAATAAATAATCAAATAAACAAATAAATAAAGGTAATACCAAACAATTAGTTTATAATGCCTTCATTTTCAAATAATTATATATATAAATGCTAAAAAAAAGGAAAGAAATGAGCAAACAAAAATAAAAAAAGGAATATAAAAAGTTGATAAACTAATATAAATTATTGAAAACTTGTGATGAATATCCAAATAAGAAAAGTTTAAATTTTAAAACTCGAAAGTAGCTTATAAGTTTTTCAATTATATTTTTAATTCCGTTTTAATATAGGAGTTTCTTTTTTATATTATCTAGATTAGTGAGTTAACTTTGCATTGATAAAATTTGTATATTGACAAAAGTACACTAATTCTAAATTGTTCTATATTCAGAAGATTTTCATTAAAAAACTCGATCAGGGAGATCAATAGTGGCCAAGTTTTAATTTCTTTAACAAAAAAATGAGTTTTTTTATTTACAGATCTAGAGTTTTATGCATGGCAAGTAGCAATGTAAAATTTTTATAGACAATAATTTTAAAAAGTTTATCCAATTAGAACAACAGTAAAAAAATAATGCATAAAATGTAATGCCATATGCCCTGTAAAAACTGCGTCACGATGCACAGATATATATATAATCACTACACCCATGCAAGACATAAAAGTGTTACATAAACTGTCACGATCTCGAGAAAATTTAATTCAACTTTATAATTTCCATGTAATCTATGACGCTAAATAATAATGATAATAATAATAATAAAACAATATAAATTGTAATAATAGAAATGTGATATTTTTTGGGGTCTGATTTCCACAAATTCAAGGGCGTTAGGAAAGGAAAATTTGAAAATTATATGAAGATAAAATTTTGAAATTTTAAAGGGGGACGAATTATGGAATCAACTTTAAGTAATTGTGCAACATCATGATGATGTCAGCAAAATTATAGGTGAGAAAATTATAATTGAGAATCTAAATCTAATTGAAAACTCGTGTATTATATATTACTAGATTTCCACCCGTGCGTTACACGGGTAAAACTCTAAAGGAATTTTATACATAAAATGTGAAATTATGTCACGAACTGAATTTTTTATACAATAGCTTTTGCCTTTAACGATTAAAAATCGATACAAATACAGTTTAAAATATCGAGGTGCTTTCGCTGCACACTCTGATGATTAAATGTTCTGTGGGCTACCCACAACAAAACCCTGGTCACCCGCCGAAGTCTCGATCACATACATGTATTTTCTCCATCTTTGGGAGGATCCAGCAATAGAGCTGTTAAGTCCAATACCTATAAAATTATAGAAGATTGGAGAGAGTACAAAAGTATTTAGTGAATAATAATATGTATTGGCCCACGCAAAACAATACAGAAAATGATATTTTTATGCACAAAGAAGGTCATTCACAAAGATTCAGAGATTCGATGATACAAAGCCCGGACACATCACTAGTTTAGCTTCTACCCGTAAGCCATACAATTCAATAACAAATCAGAATGGCTGAGACCACATTGCAGGGCCATAATACCATAAAATAATTCAGATAGCAGAGCAAAACGGGTATATAGCGTCACTAGCGATAGCCAAGACCAAGAAACAATCATTTATCCAGAGCAATGGTGCACCGTCAATCACTAAAGGCCAAATACAATTAAGAGAGGGATCCAAGATACAAGAAGAATAACAGAGCCAAAGGATAAAAAAGGATAGAACCAGTACATGTACTACTCACAAAATAATCATGAGTTTCGTATAAAGAGAAGGAAGAACCAATACATGTGTTACTCTCAAGAGAAGTATGATTTTCAAAGAGAGATAAATAGTCAATACACATGTTACTCGCCTCAAATATTGCTTGAATAATTTCAATTGGAAAAACGCCTCTAAAACCTTAAAATTCTTCAATTAAAACTATTCATTATGTTATAATCTTTCTATATATGATAAGGACTCTTTTTCTAGAGACAAATATGTATTTTAGTGAGTTTTTGGGGTTATTCTTCATCCCACCATATCGATAGACGAATTTGGGTGTAAGGGAGGAGAGGTTGGGGTGTTGGCAATACTTGGGAAACTTTGGGGACTAATAACCCTTTTTATAATAGTTGAAAATTAGCTAGTTTTAATAAAATTTGAGTTCCACCAATAATGTTGCGACACGTGGCACAATCTGAAGCCGTACACCTTGCAAGGCTATGTGGCAAAACGAGGTTCACTCGTTTATTGTTGGAGATATCATTGTACTTCGTGATGTCTTGTGATTAAGTCACCTCACTTTGATTGAAGTTGATTAAGGACCAAAATCCTTCTTTAGCTTTAATTAAGTAAACATCTTGAAATCTTCTAGTGCAATGGAAGCAATTATTCCATCATCGTCAAATATAGCTTAAATTTCGTAGGATGTTACAAATTATGTTTATCATGTTTGATGTCATAAAAAAACTACAAAATATCTTTTGCATGGAATTAATATGCATCTTACATTTTATAAGTAGCATGTAATTGATTCTATATTTTGATTATATACTTTGAAATTCTTGTTATTAGTCTCGTTGAACCAATGGCTTTTTTATTAATTCTTGTTTTTTATTTTCTTTAAAAACAATAAAACACAATGACATCATCCTATGCTTCACAGCGGGGTGTACAGACACACTATTCTTCACACCCGTGTGTTTCACAGACAAGTTATACTGACAAAGTAAAATATAATTGATTATGAGTTAAGTTCTATCTTGAGCTATATCTCTACAAAATCGACGTATAATGAGACACAAGCAAGAATATTAAAACTCAAGTAGTACCTATCAAGGATTACAAACGTATCTAAAAATAGTTTTTTAAAAGTTATTACATAGGCTCCTTTAGAATTTATTACATAATAATAATCTTAATTAAAAGTTGTACATGGGAAGAACAATTCATAGTAATCCAACCAATGAGTTGCTCTCAAATTCACATCAATAGGGCATAAAAATATAATAAAAAAACTTGTCATTATGAAAATACATTCCAAATGAAAACATCGCTTTTATATAAATAGTACACGTTCTTATGCTTAGTTTTATTTCCTTTCGATTTCATAGAACATCACAATTAATCATCAAAATATAGCTTGTAACTATACCATTCTTTTGACAAAAAAAATCACATCATGAAGGGCAAAAAATAAGAAATCAAAATAATAATCAAATATAGAATAATTACTTTTAAGTTTTTTTTGCCCCCAAAGAATTCCATTTATACATATAATCATCAATGTATATAACAATTTTCTGTCAAAACAAAATTACATCTCCATATTAATTTTAATCTTCTCTTGTGATTACTAATTATTCGCAATTTTCCCTTTAGCAAGATTTATTAATTTTCGTTCCTAATATTTGGTTTTACAACTTAATGGTCTGATATCCAAATTTATCTTATCATCATAATAAATGTTGATAAGTAACCCTTTCAATTAACGACAACTCGCTTGCTGTGTTTCTTCTCCTGAACCGAGTTTTCAAATTAAAAGGAAAAAAGCATGGTCAACCAGTCTTTGAACGATTTTTCGAGTTTTCAAAAGAAAACATGAGACCGGACCGGGATCGGCCGGTCTGTGAAAACTGATTATTTTGGCAAAAAACCTAGACCAAGACTGGCCCGTTGGTGCGGTTCGGGCCAGTTCAATCGCTCCCGGTTTTTTCACGCACCCCTAATTAATGTCTAAGAAAAGTGTTATATGGTGCATTATGTAATTTTCAAGTAGGACAAATATCAATATGACAAACAGTTTAATTCAAAGATGAGTTTTTAAATCTATTTCAATTCTTATTAGGACGGTAAAGTAATTTTCGTGAGTTATTTAATTACTGCTACCCAATTATATGTGACGACAAATGACTCAAGAAAAATACTTAGTCTTAAATAATAGAATTTCCATGAAACATAAGATTTTCCCCCCTTGAAAAGGGTTTTATATAGTATTTGACTATACTAATTAAAATGTAGCTATTGATATGCATTCATGGGTTGTGGACAATATATTATATGAAAGTTTATGTAAAAATTTAACTAATAACTAAGCTATCAATGAACTAATTTTTTCCACCATCGATTTACTTAAGTGAAAAAAAAAGAATAAAATAAAAGATCATATTAATTATCGTTAATTTGACGATTTTCAAATAAGGTAAAAATCTATGAAATCAGACATCTCAATACATTTAGAGTCCGATTTGCATCAATTAGTAGATGACATCAGCTATGGCATCATTATGCATTTAGGGGGGAAAGATTAAAAATTGAGCTTATAACGCTAGATAAATCAATTCAATTGTGCCAGACAAATTTTTGTTTAATATATATATATATATATAGATTTTTTCCACCATCGATTTACTTAAGTGAAAAACAAATAAAACAAAAGAAAATGAAAGGTCATATCAATTATCGGTAATTTGACAAGTGTCACATAAGGTAAAAGTTTATGAAATTAGGCATCTCAATACATTTAGAGCCTGATTTGCATCAATTAATTGATGACATTAGCTGTAACATTATTATGCATTTAGGCAGGAAAGATTAAAAATTGAGCTTATAACGCCAGATAAATCAATTCAATTGTGCCAGACAAACTCTTGTTTAATATATATATATATATATGATTATCAATAATTGTACCAACTTAAAAGATTGAATTATTGGTGAAAAGTATAGATGTTAAAATTTAGTTTTTATATTTAATCTTTGACGCATTTTTACGGATCGTAGCATTTTTTTTCTTTTTTATGTTAGCTGGGATATATTAAAGTTCACATTGAAATCTTTGATTCGACACCTGTATTATCTATTTTTTGACCTATAAATAGAGTCAATTTTATCAAAACAAGGAAAAAAAAAAGTCGACAAATGGATTTGTGTTAAGAATGATTGTACTTCCATTAATTTCAATTGTAGCATCAATTGTGCACATAAAAGAGTAAAAGAAGAGAGGCAAAATTTGAAAAGCATGTGCATCATCATTTGTGAACATAAAGTAATAGAAGAAGGGAGGGCAAAACTGGAAAAATAAAAATTGTTGACCACGGTCCAATTTAAGCCCGTTTTATATATGTAGGATACTTAATTCGAATTTGAGTCACCATCACACCTTTATAATCTTCCAAATTATACTAAGAAATAACTAATTACGGCACAAATTTTATAGTGGTTGTATATAATAATAAAACAGAACTAATACAAGTTTGCCATTTTTTTTTTTTTTGGGTTTAATGTCACATTTTGTTACCAACCTTTGCCATTAGTATCACCCAGGTTCCCAACCTTTTTTTTAACCCACTGAGTCTCCAATCTTTCAATAACTTGCACGGTAGATCCTTCTTGACGGCTGTCGTCAAATTTTCCACTGAATCCCTAATCCTGCCATTTCCAGTGCAATTTACTGCTATTTCCAGAAGTCAAAAGGGAGAGAGGCTCCTTCCTTGTGCTTCCGCTTCTGGAAGCACAAGGGCCCCCCATTTTTTAATTTATATATATATTTTTTGTTTTTATATTTTTTATTTTATTTATTTAAAAATATGAGATATAAAATAGTAATTTGATTAGTGACTTAACAGAAAAATTGATAGAAACAACCAAAGAGGACTAATCGTGCAAGTTATTGAAATGATGGAGACCCAGCGGTTGAAAAAAAATTGGGGACCCAGACGATACTAACTGCAAAGGTTGGGGATGAAATGTGAAGTTAACCCTATTCTTGTTGTGTTGTGCCTTCTTTAAACTATTATAACGAGTTGTAATCCTTGATGTTGGAACTGTACATAATTGAAAATTAAAATTTTTGGGTTATTTTCACTGTAGGTCCCCAATTTTTTAATTTTGTATTAATTTTGTCTGTAATCTTTTTTTTGTCTTACTAAGTCCCTAACATTTCATTTATTATCGTATTACGTCCCTCACATTATATTTCATCCCTCACCTTTCAATTTTCAATATTAACTCTCAATCAAAAAGACTATTATACCCTTAATACTTTATTTTCATTATAGGTCCCCAACCCATCAATTTCTATATAATTTTGTCCTCATTGTTTTTTGAGCGCTTAGAAGTCCAACATTTTATTTTTTATCATGTTATATCCCCATAAAAATTAAAATTAGTGCATTAGGGTTTGGTTTCATTTTTGTAAATTGAAAATAATCTTTTTTGTAGATCCATATTGATCTATATCCACTACGTGATATGCGATCATGATTTGTTGTATTGACTATCAGATCAAAAACTTTTTTCACACGGAGTAGGTATTCATCAAGTTTGATATATAGCGAATTTTTTTATTATCATTATAGGCTAGGATATGTGGAGTTTTTATTTTGTATTGTTTTTTATTTTTTATCTTTATTTAAATAATTAAAGGTTTAATGATAATTTTAATTAGAATTAATATTAGCAATTAAAAGGTTGAGGACAGAAATGTTATATCCCTAGTAACATTTTTCATACTAATATTTTAATTCTTACTGTTAATATCTATTAAAATTTTCATTATATCATTAATTATTTAAATAAAACATGAAGAACAAAATAAAATAAAAAACTCACAGACTCTAACCAGCTCTAACACAACTGAATGAAAATTTTAATAGATATTAATATTAAAAATTAAAATATTAGTATGAAAAGTATTAATAGAGATATAACATGATAAAAAAATAAAATGCTAGGCTTCAAAGCACTCAAAAAATAATAAGGCAAAACTATATAGAAATTAAAAGGTTGAGGACCTATAGTAGAAATAAAGAAGTAAGGGTAAAATAGTCATTTTGATAAGGGATTAATGGTAAAAATTAAAAGGTTGGGGACGTAATGTAATGTTAGGGACGTAATGTAATGTTAAATGAAAGGTTGGGGACTTAGTAAGCCTAAAAAAGGAATGAGGACAAAATTAATATAAAATTGAAAGATTGGGGACCTACAGTGAAAACAATCCTTTTTTTTTTTTTTTCAAATAAAAGTTTTTGCTGAAAAATGATTGGCTCTGGATCTTATTATTAATAATCATAATAGTTCTCTCATAAATTTAAAAGGCAATTTTAGATCTAAAAGAGTTAACATCTTAAGAATGAAAACTTTATGTTGATGCTTTAAAAGATGGATTTCACCAATGACCACTATGATATCGTAATGGCTGTTCGTGATGAGAACGGCACAATGGTTTTGGCCAAGGCTCTTCAAATCATGGGGAATCCGGATGCTCCCGCCGCGGTGGCCATGGCTCTCTTCGAGGGACTAGCACTGCTCAAGGAATTTGGGCTTCATGTTGAGATTGTTGAATCAGATTCTCCGCAATTGGTCTCAGCCTTGCATGGTGATTTCACTTTTCATCCGTTGGCTCCATTACTTTATGGAATTACTGGGATTCTACGGGATTGTGGTTAAAAATCATGTAACTATATCCCTCGTGCAAAGAATGTTGTAGCTCATGCTAACCCAACCCGCTATTATTGAATGTTAGTTGCTGGGCCCACAGGCCCCTCTTTCATGTTAACCAATGGCTTCTTTGTTCGTCTAATACCATAATGTGACTTGTAACGATGATAATATATATACACACACAGTATTCCATCTCCAATTTTTAAAATCCATTTGGGCATAGCCATCAATCCAATAACTAATAAGATTTGAAACCTTATGTTTTTTGTAAATTAAAAAAAAAATGTGCAAGCTCCATATAAATAAGATCAGCTGATAGTTGCAAATACAACATCTTGCCTACGCCCTTCCGATCTGTAAAACTTGTCTAAAATCTTTACCTAAGATTACTATTTACTTGCAAAAGGTTGTTCTAAATTGACGGGATTAGTAAATATCAAAATGAACCGGATACTATTTTTCACAATCTCAAAATAATATCAGTTTGGCATAGCTACATGATTCATTACAAATGATAAGTTCCGTCTTGACAATTAACTTCGCAAGTGGATTCCCCTCTTCCATCCTCTTGCTGGTATTATCATTGATATTAGATCAATTTTGGCATCTATGGAATGTGGTACATGTAGCCGTGAGGCAAATAAATTTTTTTTTTCTTTTTTAACAGGAATAGAACCTATATACACAACACAAGGACACCACACGTCATCTAAGAAAACCGTTGCTCACACCATTACCACCAATTCACTAGCTACAGGCTTTTCTTGTTCTTGAATTGATTGTATCCTGTTTTATATACGTATTGCTATGAACCATGATATATGCAATAATATTACAATTTCTCCCTTTAAAACAAGCACCAAAGAAAGAAAGAAGAAATAAAGAGGGGCCGATTCCTTCAAAAAAAATGAGGACATCAAATTCTATGTAGTAACTAATTACCTATATATTTAAAAAAATAAATAAATGAGGAAAAAAAAATCCTTAATCCATTGGGTAATAAGATACGTCATGCATAAACCTTTTTAGCTTGTTCTTGATATTTTTTAAATTATGTCCAACAAAATAATCTATAATCCATTGGGTAATAACTTTTGAGACTTATGCCTAAAACCTTGATTATAGTTTCGATTTCCTAACTCATTTGTAGCAAGTAATGATTTTAATCACTAGGATAACACAACCTAAGTTTTACAGATAAGACTTATGAATTTGTTATAAGCTTGTTTAGATTAACCTATTTTCCTAACTTTTAATGCTATCGTTGCACTAAATTTAAAGAGCTTATTCTAAGTTGTCCAATGGTTAAATCTAATTGAAAATCTTATTTTGATTAGAAACAATTAAAAGAAATTTGGGTAACAGAGTTTATTATTACCTAGGTTAATAATTCCAAAAGAGAGTAGGAATCACGCCACAATGGATTATATTATTATTCAAGAAAAGGCTAAAAGTGAACCAACAACTGAGTTTGTTAATTAGATTGTCTTCATTATCATAATTATCAATTTAATTTTACTTAATCATATTTAATCAAATTCAAAACCAAATCTCCCCTTTTTATTGCTTGTTAATGTGTTCGGGTTACTGTTTAACAGTTCTCTGTGGACTTATCCTTACCGCTTCTACAAAAATTATTAATGCATAAAAGGGTGAAGTGTTAATTTTTAGTGTATTCGACAGGCATTACATACTTGGACACGTCGTAATTTATTTGGATATTCACATAAACAATATATTTTTTCCTCAAATTTAAAAAACGTAAATATATTTGAATCAATGCACATTTTATTTACTAGTTTGCTAATGATGATGATGATGCTGCTTTCGGCAAGAAACTATATGAGCGTTAGCACGTATACCATTCTGCTTTCTCACTAGTAACACTTTCGTTCCAAAAAGATGGTTCAATTTTCCTTTTTCATTCGTCTCAAAATATAATCTATTTTCATATTAAAAAAATAGTTGGAATATTAATTTCATATTTAATATTTTCATATTAAATAGTTGGAATATTAATTTCTGTTATGCCCCGATTTAATATGCATTGTAATCAATAAAATAGTGTTATTCAATAAATAAAAGAGTATATTGAGGAAAATGATAATCTTACATTTCCAACACTATTAATTATACTTTTTTGATATTTGTAAAAATCGATATTGAACTATTTTTCATTAATAGAAAGAAGTGAAACTATTTTTCCATATTCATTTGCATCTACATATGAAGGGAGTAGAGAGGCTTAGGAGTCTGTTGAGCATCTATTCATCAAATGCACAGTGGCAAGGGAAGTGTGAAGAATGTCTAAAAACCACCCAGATAATTCCTGTGCTGGTTTTCTGGTATCTATGGTTGGCTAGGAATAAATTGAAGCATGCCACTTTTATAGTTCCCGCATTTTCTATCATCGATCAAATTACAAGGCTGATTCAGAAGATGGGATGGTTGAATAGAAATCAAAAGGCTGTTGAGAAGTTCCATTACAGAATAGTTTATTGGCACAAACCTGATTTTGGCTGGTTCAGGTTGAATACTGATGCCTGGTTCCTTGCGGAATGGGTTGGCAGCAGGTGGACGTGTCCTTAGAGATGAAGATGGCAGTATTAGATTTGGTTTTTGTGACTTCTATGGACCAAGTTCCATCTTGGCAGCAGAACTAAGGGCAGTTGAAGCTGAGTTGCACTGTTTGGTATACGTTGCATAATTTTAGAGGTAAGGCACATGAGTTCCCCTCCTCTCTGTAATATTTCTTCCTTTTAATTACTTGGGCCTAGATTTTCAAGCCGAGATTTTCCCCAATTTTTTAAAAAAGGGGGGAAGGAAGAGGTTTTGGGGTTTTCTTTTTTTTTTGGTGGGTGGGGGGTTGGCGGCGTGATGGAAAATGTTCACCAAGCCAAGCCTTGATTCAAACAAATTCCTCTATCTGCACTTCTTCATTTCCGTTCATGCAAACTGAGAGAAACTTCAACCTAAAACAGAGCATCCTTATTAACTTAATCTAACAAAACATGTCATCCGTGTAAGTTTGAATTTCTTGTGATGTCAGTATCATTTCTTGTGATCAGCATTCTACAATCACAGCTACATATTGAAATAAGTTGACATGTTTAAAAAACTCAAACCACTACATCTTGAGAAATACCCGCAAATGCCGCCATGCGCCTATATATATACAGTGAAGTCCCTGACCAAGAATAAGCTTGCATTTTGTTGCTGCGTCCTTGATCATTTATTCACTTTTCAGTACTCTGCTATTCTCCTTCCGGCTTTATTGTGGTTCGACCAGAAATCCATGCTCTAGGAGCTCAGATAGGACACTTCTCATTTTGTCCACTGATACAGGTTTCAAAACAACTCCATCTATTCCAACTCTTGAGCAGTTCTCTTTTACCATCCTATCAGTGTTTCCCATAAGAGCTACAATGAAAGGCCTATCAAGTCGTTTTGCAAATTTCTCGTGCAACCGTAAAGCAACCTCATATATGTCTGCACCTGACACACTTGCATCAAGAAACGCCACCCTGTGTTCATGTGTAACTACTCTCACACATTCATCTGCGGAACTAACAGCCAAAACATCACATCCTAGGTGCACAAGGAGACCCTTGGTCGCCATCCGCCCAACACTGCATTACAAAGAAAATGGGTTCTAACGGTGAGATACAAATTGAAGTGATTAGTGTAAAATTGGAAGAAAAGCAGATTGCTATATTCTAGATGTAAAATTTACGGAATTGGAATAGATTCAGAAAACTATATTAAACACCTAACTCTGTTTGCTGAAGGACAGACTATTTTAACTGCTTTTACATTTACGAGTGAAATATAATTGAGCCTAAATATAATATATAGCAGTCATTTCATGGGAAAAAGAATAAACAAGACTAGTTAGGAGACGACTTCCTCTGAGTTTTGTATTCAAAATTTCATTGCATCTTTACAAATCAGAAGATACCATTTTCTTTATGAGTACCATAATCTAGCAACCTTTCCTGCCATGAAGGATTGTGATATTGAATCCTGCCAATATACCAAAAACTCTTCACTCATTTTTCCTTCTATTCTACTTGTGTGAGTGGAGAAAATCATCAAGCCACTGGAATATTACGTTCCAATGCAAGGAAGACCAAATGGTCGTGGAAAGCAAAATGGATGGTGAAACTTCCCTTCGCCTTGGGGAGGTAAACCAGCCCACCCTTCTCATTGTATAAGTATATATTGGGAAGGAATATGACCAAGTGAAAACCATACAAAAACAGAAGAGACTAGCCCATTCTCCGTGTTTAAAACAGCAAGGAGAGGAAGGAACATGGATTCAAGTTTTTTTAAAAAAAAAAAAAAAGAAGACTTGCATGATAAGTGTTTTATTTTTCTAATTCCTGCCAGTGAGGCAGTGCTTTTAAGGCAAGGATCCCGACCACTCCTCTGTATATATGTATCATATCCAGAAATCCATGTTTCCGTAATTTCTGATTCTAAATTATTACAGAGTTCAAAACTCATCAAGCAGCAGTCTGCCCATTTGTCTTCTATTTTGCAGAATATTGTCCCCTGGAAAAACTCTTTTCGTCCACAAGACACCTTTAGCTACTCTAATCTTTTTTTTTTTTTTAAACACTACGGTTGTACAAGTGAAACTTGTTTATGTTTAGCCATCTCGTCAAACAAGTCACACCAGAAAAGAATATAAAATCCAGCAGTCGAGGAGTAGGAGTATACCTATTATCATCCATCACGACAACTTTGAGACCTGAAAAGTTTATTGGAATATGATTCCCTGGAACTTTGGGCATAGATGGAAACTTCAAATCATTTGAGTGTCCAGGAATTCCAAGTTTCACAATAAAGATAGCAGTAGATCCCTTGCCTAGGCCTTCACTTTCAATCCAAATTTGCCCTTCCATAAGATTTACAAACCTGGTTACAAGAAATATCATACAGAGAAGGATTAACAACAAAAGAAAGTAGAAGCCACCAATGCAATCCAGAAACTGGAATTTCAGCTCTGAACAATTAGCAGTTCTGCAGAAAAAATTTTGAAGACAGTACCTCTTAGAAATTGCGAGACCAAGCCCACTACCACTAGAGTTTTTGGTAGCCAGAGGCTGACTCTGAGCAAATTTTGTGAATAGTTTAGGAATGTCTTGGGGATTAATGCCTAATCCTGTATCTTTTACCTACATAAAAGAGAAAATACTCTTGACTAAACCCAAACATTATAAGCAAAATAATTTGTTCGCTAAAGGATATTAATTAGGCAAGAAGATGCAAACCTGAACACGCAAATAGAAGTGATTATCACTTGGTACAGGGAAGAAATCGGGGGCTCGAGGATCTCTTAGATAATCCGATTTTGCAACAAAAGCAGTTATGGAGATGCTGCCCTCTTTAGAGAACTTCACAGCATTTCCCACAATGTTTAATAGAACTTGCATGAGCCGCTTCTCATCCCCAGTGGCATACTCCGGCAAATCTGAAGACAAATTCAATGTAATGGCCAACCTCTTCACAGATGCTATAGGCTTTATCAAGTTAAGGGCCTGCAAAATTAAAAGACATCAAAGTTGAACAAATTAATCAAGAACGATTGCCACAGTAAACTTGTTTGTATATTTTCAGCAGTTGATCTAAAACAGATAATCACTTAAAAAGGGTTACGCATAATCCTACCTCCCTAAAAAGTGCATGGAGGTTAAAAGTTCCCATATCAAGTTGAAGGTTACCGTCTTCAAGCCTTGAAAGATCTAAAACATCATTTATGAGCGCAGCCAAAAGG